>CALNHX010002326.1:0-183599 GCA_940337035.1 Agriotes lineatus | reverse complement strand
GGGGGTATCAGCAAGGACCGATGAGCTACAGGTAGCTGTGCCCGTACGTAGATATTAGAAATTACAATTAGAAGAGAACTACAGAAACACATGGGACAAATTCTGGACACACAAAAAATATCAATGCTTTTTCGTTTCTTTATGCCAATCATTTTGTGATTTTCCAGTTTTGTTGTTAAATAGAAGTACTACTACTACTACTACTACTACTACTACTACTACTACTACTACTACTACTACTACTACTACTACTACTACTACTACTACTACTACTACTGCTGCTGCTGAGGAAGTACCTCAATCTCATTGTATCTTTCCATCATTTCCATTTTTTTTATCTTTCTTGCGGTTAATTGTCGTTTGTTGTTTAGTGTATTAATGTTCAAAAGCCGTTAGAATATCTATATCTATATCTATTTTCACGTAATTGCTGCATTGCCAAATCATCTTGCTCTCCGTCGCCCTCCACTTTTTTATTCCACTACGCCAAAGAGTGCTAACCTATCACGCATTACTACTTCAATTGGCTCGGAATCAATTAACTGAGGCGCTCGCGGTTTTATCGGGCAAGATTTGGCCGCGCGAGTAATAGCGGCCTTACCACGCTCAATCACTATAAAGTGCGGTCATTGCTTATCAATCGCTTCCACCCTAGACACTTTCCTACGACCATTGTCGCCGTTTAATGACAGGCGCTTGCAATTAATTTCGATGAAATGAATTTAACTTGCAGCCGACCAGAGCCAAGACTGCAGATCCGAATCAATACTCTGCGTAAATTGTGTTTGATTTCGATTTCCCTGCAAGGCGTCCGCATCAGGTCGCACTGTTTAATCGAATTGCTTGTGTTCGTTGCTGCGAAGCGAACGTAAACTAGACATTCAGAGACTTTGTAAATGGTTACTCACATCGCAATTTCCACAAAAATAGATTACTAATACAACTTTAACACCCGCATAAAACAGTTAGCTCTAGCTATGAAATAGTTACAAGTTATGTTGCTAGTTTGAAATACGTTGAGGTTATAAATAAGGTGATCGAATGACTCAAGGGGGTGGATACTATCCAGCTAATGCCTTTCTTGAGTTAAACAAGGTTGAACTTATAAGGGCGCCAGTAACAAGGTTGATCGCACGAACAGCTCCACACTAATTTGCTTCAGATAGTGGTCCACACAAAATCAAGACAACTTACCGGTCGAAGGATTTCACGACTACGATATTAATTAGATGTAATACTTGGCTAACAAAGAAAATGTAGGCAATTGCTTTAAAGTACGAATGCTTAGATATACAGTGAAGTCGATTTATAATGCAACATGGCCATATTGCAAGCTAAATGGTCCGCCCACTTTATCATTGGAATGTTTCTACAATATCAAGAACAGTTAGAAAATTTGCAAGTACAGGCTGTGTGGCATTACATGAAAAAAAGCATCGACGTAGAACAGTAACACATGAATTTGCCCAATTAAACGTGTTGCAAGCCGTTACAGAAAATAAAAATATCTCTACTAAAGGGATTGACAATCAAGTGAATATTAGTTTTATTACTAATATCGACTATTATAACAAAATCATACAAAACGCAATAAATTACATGAACTTCTTGTATTGTTCCACAATCAGTTTTTTATCCTATAGAAAATTTTTTCAAATTACTCGAAATTACATCAAGCAGATTTATTGATTTTTGCACTATTGTTTCTGAATTGAAAATGCAGTTATATCTACCACTTCCATTTACCCTACTTACGTTGTTTTAATTTTTAAATATATATATATGATATACAGGACATCGGTGATGAACACAAATACAAAAGTTACAAATATGGCAACCATCAACAGCTTCTTCAAAATGATTTTGAAAATAGAACAGTGTTTTGTGAAACACTAATGAACAGAATATTCTATTGAATCACATGCTGTTCTCTGATGAAATCTCGTTTCGTTTATTTGAGATCGTAAATTCTTAAGACGTTAGGTAGGTGTCTTCTTAATCCAGTTTTCCTTAAATATTATCCACTGTTTCCCATATACAGTATCGACAATCTGTAAATACTTGGTGTGGTATTCTGAACGGCAAGATTATAGGACCAATATTTATAGATGACTCTAGCGCCAAATGCTTGCATATATTACAAGTGCAGCTACCTCAAGCAATCATAGATGTTAATATTACTATCGAGATAAGTGACATCATATTGCATCAGGATGGAACCCCCCTCATTGTACCAGGGAGGTAGTTAATTATCTTAACACCACATTTCTTTTGCGGCTTGGAAGATGGGGCATTATCAATTGACCTCCGAGATCTCCTGATCTCTCTCCAAATGACTTTTTTCTATGGGGTTATTTGAAAAATAAAATTTATACAGTAGAGCCAGCTGAAAATATCAATACATTAAAAGAGGGATTAATTAATTAATGTCGAAACATGCCCGTTAATTTCGTTAATAAATCAATCGCAGAATTTAACAATCGTTTAACCTTCCGTTTGGAAATGCATGGTGGGCACTTCGAACAGTTATTATAATACTCGTAATTGCGTGATGCTGTTCTTATTTCTTAATTTTTATGTAATTTATTTTCGTTATTAAATAATTCCTTTTAACTATGATCACGTTTTATTTTGAGGTTAACCTTTTTTGGTAGTTTGGTAATGCTTTGGGACTAATTGCGGTTAGATAAAACTAACTAGCTGGTAATGAATGTATAATGAGTTGCCTATATTCCAATGACAAAGTGGGCGGACCATTTAGCTTGCAATATGGTCATTTTGCATTAGAAATGGACTTCACGGTATATGTAAACGTGACTAAGTTACACTAAACTTAACACTTATGAGTACACCAACCATAGTTATATGAACAAATAATTACGATATTTTAAAGCAAAATGTTAAGTTGACAATTGAAGGAAGCTGTGCGCGGTTCATCAAATGGTAGCACATACAACTTTTGACTAATGTAAAGATTTAAATTTGATAAATTACATCCAGAGGAGATTAAGCACAAAATTATAATACACACTATGGTTACACGACAGAGTTATAATGCAATGAAGCGTAAAGCAAATATCTATATACAAAAGTACCTGACTTTATGAGCACAATATGAATGGCTCGATCAGTAAGTGTTGACCCCAACCACAGGCACACAGCTCCAACTCAAAAATACAGCTCGCAAGTGCTGGATATTGGACTCTAAATGACGACAACAGCAACGATAAAGGCGAATTCATTGTCAACGCAGCAAACAAAAGCCAAGTCACAATAATTGATGTTCGTAAATTTAAAAAAGGAACAAATATAGGTCTAAAAGAGTAAAATAGGAATTACCTAATTACAAACAAAGTAGTTTTTTACCGGGCCGAACCGAAGATTCCAATCAATAGAAACGAATTCCAAGCACCAAAATTTGCTTTATTTGTCGCCCAAAGCCCGATGCAAGCGGTTGATCATATAAACTGGCGAACGAGGCCAGTTCTTACAATTGTTAAATAATAATTAAAACAATTATTGTTAGTGTCCAGAACAAAATAGTTCCAAAAGCTCATATTTTCTTTCACTCCACATGTGTTCTTGTAGTCCTCTTCCAATTGCAATCATATGAATTTCGGTAGGCTAAAAAAGGAAAGACCATTTTAGATGCGTTTAGGAAAACCTTTGTTGTTCAGCCCTTCAATTCAGGTTTGTGCTTCTCAAACAAAATAGTTCTAAAAACTCTTATAGTTCTCCAAATATAGTCTCTACGTATGCAGATCGAGCTATTTCGATCTCTTAAGTCATTGCCAGTACTCATCTCAGCGCTTAGCAATTATATAAATTCTGCTACTTTAAAAGAGACAAGATGGTTTTGACTGATCCTAGAAGTACTTCTGTAATCCATTTTCTCATTTTAGGTATGTGCGTCCAGATTTTTGACATCTGAAACAAAGTAGATCTAAAAGTTTATATTTTCTTTCCATTCCTGTTTGTTTTTATACTGATTATAATCTTTACCTATGGAGATATAAATCATATTTCCTTTTCCTTTCATGAACTGTATGGAGATATAGCTACCTGTACTTCTTTGATCATTACTGCTACCCATATTAGTGCCAGGAATATATTTTAATCCTGGTGGGTTAAAAATGCGAGACAATTTTAATTGATCCTACAGAAACATATTTTATTCACTAATTAAATTTAGGTTTGTGCGTCCACAACTTTTACATCACAAACAAATTACCTCAAAAGCTCACGCTTTCTTATCTTTCTCATGCGTTCTTATAGTTCTCTTCTAATTGTAATTCTTCATATCTACGAATACCTCTGTAGCTGGTCGGTCTTTGCTAATACCCCCACCAATTCTTTGAAATTATATAAAATTTGATAGGTTAAAAAAGGCAAGGAAGATTTAGCTGAGCTTCGAGGAACTTCCGTTATTCACTTCTTCAATTTAGATTTGTGTGTCCAGAATTTTTACATCTCAAAGAACATACTTCTAATAGTCCATGTTTTCTCTTCTTCCCCATGTGTTCTATTAGTTCTCCTCGTCGATCTTTGATAATACCAGTGCTTTGAAAAATTCTGGTAAAAAGAGAAAAACGGTTTTAACTGAATTATGTTATTCACTTCTTCAATTTAGTTTTGTGTGCCCAGATTTTTTCTAAAAGCTCACATTATTATACCATCCTCATGTGTTATAATATTTTTATTCTAATAATTATTTGAGGGCTCCAATTTAGACCAGGTTGCAGAATCAAAGGCACATTGATCTCTATAAAGCAAAGCTACATGTGTACGCTGTATTTTTGTGTTTTTTCAATTAATTCCAGCACATTTAACTATTTGCTGCTTTTGACATTAATAAAACCTGTTTTTTGCGAATTGGGGATAGGGACTAATGTTTCAGACGTTCATTGAATATATAAAAAAGGACTTTTTAGCGACAATTAGTGCATTGGATGTACAGTTTTTTTTTCGTGCCACTCTTTTGACCACTCGCCGAATTTCCATATTCTTGTGCAATTTTACAAAAAAATTTTGATTCTCTGTTGCCCCTACAGCTTATTAGGTCCGTTGCTTTAGCCACTGCCCCAGCTGCCCTTTGTATAAAATAAATAAACCTGAAACTGTGCCTTCTCACATCGTAAGGGGACAGTTGCAGTACTTTCAAGCTTCGTCTATGAATTCAGACGAAGTTCTTTTTTGTCATGGATAATTCTGACGTAAGTCAGTAATACTTCGTACTAGATTAACTTTCGACACGAATAATTATGCTTAACCCTGCAAGTTAATTTTGAACGTGATCAAATTCAGCTAAACTAATTCTATTTAAAACGGCATAAAGTGAGAATGTTTGATTGCTTTTGTAATGACATGTAATTTTGCAAATGAACATGCAGTACGTGGAGCATGAAACTGTATGCAGTTTCAGTGGGTCGTTCCAAAACGAGTTTCAGTGCTTCTTTTTGGTGAACGATATCAATCTTTCTTTAGTATCGTTAGTTTATGAGTTGCTTTACGAGAAAAATTGTTGATTAGGTTGTTTTGAACATTAACCGTTTGTTGCTGCTCAGTATGGTAGGTATAGAAGACCCCACTTTATGGATCGCTTTATCGCTTAAAGGAGCTTCCGGTGCTCTATCCATGTTTTTATAATAAATTATTTGCGATAAGCTACCTTGGCTGTGGCGCAGTAAATCTGAAATGCATTATCTAAACGAGCCGCCGATTTTAATTTACGATTGCATTGAAAACTGCATGCGAGCATTAGATAGGCACCACAGTTACGCGGCTCTATAGAGCCGTGTAAAATGTTGCAGAAAATTTATACGGCCATATAACGCTGCCTGATTGCCATTCGCGAGCAATAACTCCTTGAGGAACTTGCAAATCTATCCCCGGGCAGCGACAATGACTCTTTTCGTTACTTCTGCGAAGTAAATCCGAGATACTCGCCGTAATCGCTTTACTGAATCATTCGGGTTGCATTATCTCCGCTAAATCAGTTATCGCCCGTATTATCTGACCATATTCCATTACGGCTCCAGACAAAGACTAAACGAAAAATAATATAGTCTGGGAATTGAACTGCTGCAAGTAATCAGAACTGCAGCGACTTCTCCTTTTTGCCTCTCGCTCAATTAGATTCGCCAGTAATGAACCGATAGAAAATGTTGTTGTGTCTGAAATCCAATCACTCAAGTGGTTTATAAAATGCCTGGCGATAATCGAGTTTCAATCGAAAAAGGCAGTCGTGCGGTGAGCTCGTGTTGTTTCTGGTAAATGCTAAAATGGACAGCTGCTTGCGTTACCTATTCTCCATATGCATACAGGTTGCTTTCTCGCTAATGATCTGTTTTTATACTATCTTCGTGATAATTTTTTATGATAAGTACTTGTTCGTACAGATCAAGTGGCAAACATTAGCATTAATATAAGAGAAGGAATATCTTTCATAAATGCCGATGTCAAAATTATAACTAAAACAGAAGAATTTCAAGTATTTTGAACAGCTCTTGGTATAAAAACGCCAAATGCCCCAACGGGGGAATTTGTCATAGTAAACAAAGAACCGGTTAAATGGTGTAAGAAGATATATGGTGGAAGATACAATATTGATACACAAATTAGGGAAGAATAACATATAACAACAAAACATCTAGAAAAGTAGTCAATATTTTTAAGGAATTTTTGTGATGGTACCACATCCACTTTATACTGCAGTGAGAGATCATGAGAGTATAGTTCTTGAATTTCATTCGTAGATATATAATTATTATATAGTAGGTGGTTGTAAAATTCAAAATCAAGTTAAACGACCCAAAGAAATAAAGAGACACTGGAGTTTAGATTTCATAGAAAGCAGTAGGAATAGCAAACATTTGCAGAAATGGAAGACAAACTACACAATTGCCAATTCTCCTAGAAAAAGGAAAAAAGGGAGTATCATCAGCCAGAAAACCGATAACACCAAAAAGAACAAGAAGAAGAAGAAGACGACGAGGAAAGAAGCTGATATTAATGCTTTCAGTACATAAAACTTACTACGAGAGTTTTTAATTTGGAAGTCTGTTTGCATTGACTATAGTTTTGTAACGGTAATTTCTGCTCTGCGGTTTTATTTCGGCAGCAGACACTGTATAGCACGAAAAAGAAATAATAAAACAAAAACAAGAGTGGATGCCATGAGTCTCCATCTAAGACAAATATTGCAATGCTCAAAAGTTGGTCGCAAGCCCTTTGACATTTTTTGCAGCTGGTATATGTAGCAGCTCAACGATGACACTGTTCAATCTCAGAAGTCGTTCGTTTAATAATTTTAGTATATTTGGTTTTTTCACTGCTGTGTGATTAGGACCTTCTTTACCAGGACGTTTTTTTTTTTTTTTTTTTTTTTTAAGTATTTAACCAGATCAGCAGCGTAGTGCTATACATGGTTCTGTTAAGTTGTTTACATTTAACACTATTTGGCGCTTGGGGATTGCCTGTCGGCTTACCCATTCACTATTTAGTTTCATTGTTACATTAATTTTGTTTTGTCACTACACTACACTTCATTATCACTACTGTCGTCGGTTGAAAGAAGATCTTGCGTCAGTTTACGTTGCAGGCGTTGATGTATGTGTCTCATTCCTAGTGTGTAATGAGCTGCTCCTGCACAATTGTTTATATTTTTAAAGAAGGTTGCTGCTGATTTTTTAATGAATTCTTCTATGGTTGGAATATTTAGTTCAGCATGTAGTTGGCAGTTTCTTATATACCATGGAGAATTTGTGGCTATTCGAAGAATCTTATTTTGTAGGGTTTGTATTTTATGGATGTGGGTCGGTGAAGCTGATCCCCATACACAGCATGCATACATCGCCACTGGTCTAATTATTGCTTTATAGATTAGCATTGTGCAGTCCATGTGTAAGGAACTTTTCCTGTTTATCAGTGGATATAGTAAAGCTAGTCTAGCGTAGCTTTCATTCAATTTGTGGTTAATGTGGAATCCCCAGGTTAGTCGTTGGTCTAAATATACCCCTAGATATTTAACTGGACTATTTTGCGTGTTCCATGGAATTTCTTCGTTATTTATTTTAAGGTTGGGTATATCTACGAGGCGTCGCAAAGTAAACACTTGAGCTTGGCATTTGGTTGAGTTAAGGTTTATATGCCATTTTTCCATCCAGCTTGATATTGTGTTTAGGCTGATTTGTAATTCATTTGAGGCTTCCAATAGTTCGTTGCTCTGAGTAAGTAGCGCAGTATCATCTGCATACATAGCAATGGCTGCGTTACCTATTTGGGGTATATCGTGGACGTAGATATTGAATAGTATTGGGCCTAATATGGATCCTTGTGGAACGCCCGCGTGGATGGGTCTAACTGATGAGTATGTGGAATTGATCCTAACCGAGAATGTGCGATGTGTGAGAAATGATCGAATAATATATATCAAGTAATCTGGTATGTGGATACGCTTGAGTTTATAAAGTAGGCCTTCTATCCAGACCCTGTCAAACGCCTTAGCTATATCCAGGAATGCTGCTGTAGTATATGTTTTATTTTCATAGCCCTTTTCTATGTATTCTACTATTCTCTGTAGCTGGTGGGTCGTTGAGTGTTGGGATCTAAATCCAAATTGGAACGGAGGGAGTGTGTTAAGCAGATGTAGGTTTTGAAGTAGACGCCTGTTTATTATTTTTTCTAGCAATTTGGATAATGTTGGAAGCAAGCTGATTGGTCGATAGCTCGTTGGAGAGTGTCGATTTTTTCCAGGTTTGTGAAATACTAGTAGGATTGCATGCCTCCAGGCAGCAGGGAAGTAACCAAGTCGCATGCAGGCGTTGAAAACTGTTGCTAAGTAAGCATATGCTTTAGTTGTGAAATTTTTAATTATTATGTTTGGTATGAGGTCGCTTCCTGGGGCTTTTTTCACTTTAAGTTTTATGGCTAGTCTTTTAATTTCTCTAGGCGATGTTGGTTTGAATTCACCACCTCTATTAGGTTCATGTTGTTGCAGATATTGTCTTACTTCGTCATCAAACGTATTAGCATTATTTGGTGCTGAAGTAAACACAGCTTCAAAATGGTCCGCAAATATATTGCAGATTTCTTCGTCTGCTGTAAATGTCATGTTCCCTTCTTTTAATGGTCCAATTAGCTGGGGCTGTCGAAGAATTTTCTTAGTAGCTTGCCACATTGTAGGGTCATTGGGTTGTAACTCCTTGATGTATCTTTGGTAGGAGTTAAATCTGTATTCGTCTAGTTCTGTTTTTACTTGGCGTATTAATCCATTTAGTTGTGTTTTATATTGCTGCTGGCGAGTATTTTGCCATAGTCTTCTAATTCTGTGCTTTTCTTTTATTAATTGTAAAATTTCCAACGGTGGGTGTTGGTAGTTATTTGGTCTTCTTGTGTTAGTGCTTATTGTCGCTACCTTTATGGATTCTTTTGTTGCTTGTACGAGGGTGTTTATTTCTTCATCAATTTGTTGTGTTGTTTGGATTTGGCAAGGACATTTGATGTGGTCGTTCAATACGTTTTGGAAGGTTTGCCAATCCAATTTCCCATTGATAAGTTTCGGTAATGGGACTTCTTGTCGAAGGGTAGTATTGAAGGAAATTATGACGGGCAGATGATCGGAATCTAACTCTGTCATTACATTTTGATAAATTGGTCTTGTGGCATTCTTAAGTAGAATAATATCTAGAATATCTGGAGGTCGGTCTGTCCTGTATGGGTAGTACGTGTACTGACCCGGAGCTGCTACTTGAATCGTATGGGATGTGCTGTAGTTGTTTAGCCTTGTTCCATTCGGGTTGGTGGTTCTGCAGCCCCAAAAGGTGTTCTTGCAGTTAAAATCTCCAATGGCCATTGTTGGCTGGTTGTCATTAAAAATAGATAGAAGATCATTTTCATCCAGTCTCCGGTTCGGTTGTTTGTATATGCATGCTATTTTTATCTTGGAATTATTTTCTGTTTTGACTATCACAGTAACTGCTTCTAGGCTATTAAGGTTATCTGGATAAATTTCTCGGATTTCCAGTTTACTTTTTGCTATAATTGCTACCCCTCCCGAAGCTATCCTACCTGTTCGATCTTTTCTAAAAATGTTATAGCCTGGTATTTTAAAGTTTTCTGTGTTAATTAGGTGTGTTTCTGACACGCAGGCTATGTCTATATTGTGTCGTGCTAAAAAAGCGATAAATATACTGCGCTGTCTTTTGATGCCATCAGCATTCCAATTCATTAAAGTTAAATTATTAAATATCATTTGTGTTGATAGAGAATTGTTTTGTTTATTAGTCGCCATTTGTAGCGCCTGTAAGTAGTGGTACGATAAGTGGTAAAAATTTATGTATATGAGGTTTAAGAATATCTAGAATTGCTTTAAAGATCGTTGCTATGAGGTCAGTTGAATTTTCTGGGTTTATAGGGAGGTTAGTGTTCTGTTGCTGTGTTACTTCCGAGTAACTCCTTCTTTCATCTACATATGATGATCTTGTGTTGGTTCTTTGTTGTCGTGTTGGTGCATTATGTGTTTTTTGTCTGCTTTCTGTTTGTTTGAAATTATCACAGCCTCTGTAATTTGCAGGGTGCTCTCCTCCGCAGTTTACACATCTCGGTTTTTCATCTGGTCTTTTGGGGCATTCCATGTATAGGTGTGAGCCTAAGCATTTTACGCAACGTGGTTCTAGTTTGCAATAGTTGCGTGTGTGCCCATATCGCTGACAGCGCTTGCACTGTGGTATGTCTTGAGATCTTTTTCTGGGCTCGATTGATACTATGCAGTGCATAAATCTGGTAAGATTAAATATTTCGTTGATGTTGTTTGTTTTTTCAAGTTCAAGCGCGCAAATTGGGATCGGTGTTTTGTCTTTGTTGTACAGCCTGGTGACTTTAGTAATTGGGTATTTTAGTTTTTTCAATTCCATTTTTATTTCCTCCGCGCTCAGTGAAGGGGGTACGCTGCGCATCACGACTGATAGTTGTTTAGCTTGGGCTTCGGGATCGCGGAATGTGTGGTATTTTAGGTTATTATTATCATAAAAGCTTGTAAGTTTGCGGTAATCATCAGTGCAAGTTAAGTTTATTCTTAGAAATTTGCCCTTGCATGCAGTGGTAAAATCTGTTGTTGCTAATTTTTTAATGTCTTCTATTACTTTTTGAAAGTTGTCTCCTTCGTGTAAGTAGATTGGGGGAATTTTATCTTTTTTTGCTGCGTCTTGGGATTCTGTTTCCATATTTGTTGATTGCGTTGCATTACATCCTCTGTAAATTATTTTCGCGCTGTTTGTATTTGGAGGTACATAATATTTGTTGGTTTTGATTAGTGTGCTATTTTCAAACATATATCTTTTACTGTTGTCTGCTGGTGGTGATAGCTCGCTGCTATCTCGTTTGTTATCGTTAGGCATATTTTTAATTAGTCCTGGTACCCTTCCGAAGGGCCCAATATAACTTAACGTATTTAGTTTTTAATTTTAAGTAGGATATTTGTTAGAATAATTCTCTGGAAAAGTTTTTGTTAACGTTAAACTTACGATCGAGGTTCACTGGCCGCACCGATAACACGTCCGGTTCCGATCACAGTTAACTCGCGACCGCTACCAGGACGTTGATATCCGCATTTCTCGTAATGATTACTACGTACAAGGACTATTATTTTCCAAAAGTGAGTTTTGTTGATGCGTTGGTTTTTCTGTTCAAATATGTAATGCACTTAAATAGTGACACTTCTTTGCATCTTTTACATTTATAGCTAGTTGGAGCAAACCTAGAGTTTATCATTCCAAAATCAACCCTACATTTGGTATATACAATGTTCTTTCCACTGCTGTGTGATTATGACTTTCTTAATTAGTATTTCAGTCAGAAGAAGCTTTTAGTTTATCTTCCTAGTGTCAATCGTGCTTTTGGAATTTCATTCGTCGCATTGGTAAATGTATATTTTTCATTGCTACATGAATTTGATATTCTTTGCCACTACAAAGTTTTGTGAATGTATTGGCTTTTTTGCTGAAATATCAAATACATTTCTTAGCAGCTTTCAGAATTATAACCAGTTAGAAAAAACTTAATTCCAATTCCTAGTGTCGACCATACTTTGGCACATGTAGCTTGTTTTCCTTGCTGTACGCTAATGGTTCTTCTCGAAATAGTCCTACCTTCCTCGTTCCAACTACATCATTAGTATTTTACGAGCTCCTGTATAATAGACAGTGTCTACCATATCATTAGGGTAGTGTTTTTCTCGCTGATGTCTGCTTTTGACCTTCCATGTTGGTGCTTCAGTTCATGTTTCGGATTTTAGCTTATCTCTGGTTTATGCATGGTTTCAGCTGTATGATTAATATATTCTTTATTCGTATTTCAGTCAAGAGAAACTCTCTAGCTTTCTATTGTTGCCTGCACTTTTGTGCAGAGCTATTTCGCACTGGTATATGATTCAGATCTTCTTCATTAGTACTTCAGGCAAAAGAAACCTTAAATTTAGCTTGCCAATGTCTACCATGTCTTTAGCGTAGTGCTTTTCCCACTGATCCATGATTTTGATGGTCCGTGTTAGTGCTTCAGTCACAACAAATGTTGCGCTCATGTTTCTAATTTTACCTATATCTTTGGTATATGCACGGTTTCTCCTGCAGCTGTATGATTAAGATATTCTGTATTAGTATTTCAATCAGAAGAAACCCTGAATTTAGCTTGCTAGTGTCGACTGCATCTTTAGAGCAGAGTTCTTTCGCATTGGTGTATGATTATGATCTTCATTAGTACTACAGTCAAAAGAAATTTTAAATCTTGTTTTCCATTATCCGCCATACCTTTAGCATAGTGCTTTTTCCACTGATGCATGATTTTGATATTCTATGTTAGTGCTTCAGTCACAACAAATGTTGCGTTCATGTTTCTAGTTTGAACTATATCTTTGGTATACGCACGGTTTCTCCTGCGGCTGTATGATTAAGATATTCTTTATTAGCATTTCAGCCAGAAGAAACCCTGAATTTAGCTTCCTATTCTCGACTGCACTTTTAGTGCAGAGTTATTTTGCATTGGTGTATGACTATGATCTTCTTTAGTAGTACTTCAGTCAAAAAAAATCTAGTGTCCCATTATCCCCCATATCTTTAGCATAGTGCTTTTCCCACTAATGCATGATTTTGATCTTCTAAGTTAGTGCTTGGTATATGCATGGTTTCTCCTGCAGCTGTATGGTTAAGATATTCTTTATTAGTATTTCAGTCAGGAGAAACTTTGAGTCTAGTTTGTTAGTGTCCACCATGCCTTTAGCGTAGTCCATTTCTCACTAATGCAAGATTTTGACGTTCTATGTTAGTATTTCAGTCAGAACAAACGTTGAGTTCATGTTTCTAGCTGTAGCTATATCTTTGGTATATACATGGTTTCCCCTGCAGCTGCATGATTAAGATATTCTTTATTCGTATTTCAGTCAGGAAAAACCTTAAATTTAGTTTTCCAATGTCTACCATGCCTTTAGCGTAGTGTTTTTCCCACTGATGCATGATTTTGACGGTCCATGTTAGTGCTTCAGTTACAACAAATGTTGCGCTCATGTTTCTGGTTTAAACTATATCTCTTGTATATGTATGGTTTCTCCTGCAGCTGTATGATTCAGATATCCTTTATTAGTATTTCAGTCAGAAGCAACCCTGAGTTCAGCTTCCTATTGTCGACTGCATCTTTAGTGCGGAGTTATTTCGTATTGGTGTATGATTATGATCTTCTTTAGTAGTACTCCAGTCAAAAAAGCTTTGAATCTAGTTTCGCATTATCCACCATGTCGTTAGCATAGTGCTTTTCCCACTAATGCATGATTTTGATCTTCTAAGTTAGTGCTTGGTATATGCATGGTTTCTCCTGCAGCTGTATGGTTAAGATATTCTTTATTAGTATTTCAGTCAGAAGAAACCCTGAATTTAGCTTGCTAGTGTCGACTGCATCTTTAGCGCAGAGTTCTTTCGCATTGGTATATAATTATGATCTTCATTAGTACTTCAGTCAAAAGAAATTTTGAATCTAGTTTCCCATTATCCACCATGTCTTTAGCATAGTGCTTTTCCCACAGATGCATGATTTTGATCTTCTATGTTAGTGCTTCAGTCACAACAAAAGTTGCGTTCGTGTTTCTAGTTTGAACTATATCTTTGGTATACGCACGGTTTCTCCTGCGGCTGTATGATTAAGATATTCTTTATTAGCATTTCAGCCAGAAGAAACCCTGAATTTAGCTTCCTATTCTCGACTGCACTTTTAGTGCAGAGTTATTTTGCATTGGTGTATGACTATGATCTTCTTTAGTAGTACTTCAGTCAAAAAAAACTTTGAATCTAGTGTCCCATTATCCCCCATATCTTTAGCATAGTGCTTTTCCCACTAATGCATGATTTTGATCTTCTAAGTTAGTGCTTGGTATATGCATGGTTTCTCCTGCAGCTGTATGGTTAAGATATTCTTTATTAGTATTTCAGTCAGGAGAAACTTTGAGTCTAGTTTGTTAGTGTCCACCATGCCTTTAGCGTAGTGCATTTCTCGCTAATGCAAGATTTTGACGTTCTATGTTAGTATTTCAGTCACAACAAACGTTGAGTTCATGTTTCTGGCTGTAGCTACATCTTTGGTATATACATGGTTTCCCCTGCAACTGCATGATTAAGATATTCTTTATTCGTATTTCAGTCAGGAAAAACCTTAAATTTAGTTTTCCAATGTCTACCATGCCTTTAGGGTAGTGCTTTTCCCACTGATGCACGATTTTGACGGTCCATGTTAGTGCTTCAGTTACAACAAATGCTGCGTTCATGTTTTTGGTTTTAAGTGTATCTTTGGTATACGCATGGTTTCTCCTGTAACTGCATGATTAAGATATTCTTTATTCATATTTCAGTCAGGAAAAACCTTAAATTTAGTTTTCCAATGTCTACCATGCCTTTAGCGTAGTGTTTTTCCCACTGATGCATGATTTTGACGGTCCATGTTAGTGCTTCAGTTACAAGAAATGTTGCGCTTATGTTTCTGGTTTAAACTATATCTCTCGTATATGTATGGTTTCTCCTGCAGCTGTATGATTCAGATATCCTTTATTAGTATTTCAGTCAGAAGCAACCCTGAGTTCAGCTTCCTATTGTCGACTGCATCTTTAGTGCGGAGTTATTTCATATTGGTGTATGATTATCATCGTCATTAGTACTTCAGTCAAAAGAAATTTTGAATTTAGTTTCCCATTATCCACCATGTCTTTAGCATAGCGCTTTTCACACTGATGCATGATTTTGATCTTCTATGTTAGTGCTTCAGTCACAACAAATGTTGCGTTCATGTTTCTAGTTTGAACTATATATTTGGTATACGCACGGTTTCTTTAGTAATATTTCAGCCAGAAGAAACCCTGAATTTAGCTTCCTATTGTCGACTGCACCTTTAGTGCAGAGTTATTTTGCATTGGTGTGTGATTATGATCTTCTTTAGTAGTACTTCAGTCAAAAAAGCTTTGAATCTAGTTTCCCATTATCCACCATGTCGTTAGCATAGTGCTTTTCCCACTAATGCATGATTTTGATCTTCTAAGTTAGTGCTTAGTATATGCATGGTTTCTCCTGCAGCTGTATGGTTAAAGATATTCTTTATTAGTATTTCAGTTAGACGCAACCCTGAGTTTAGCTTCCTATTGTCGACTGCATCTTTAGTGCGGAGTTATTTCGTATTGGTGTATGATTATCATCTTCATTAGTACTTCAGTCAAAAGAAATTTTGAATCTAGTTTCCCATTATCCGCCATACCTTTAGCATAGTGCTTCTCCCACTGATGCATGATTTTGATCTTCTATGTTAGTGCTTCAGTCAGAACAAATGTTGCGTTTATGTTTCTAGTTTTAACTATATCTTTGGTACGCACAGTTTCTCCTGCAGCTGTATGATTAAGATATTCTTTATTAGTATGTCAGTCAGAAGAAACCCTGAATTTAGCTTCCTATTGTCGACTGCACCTTTAGTGCAGAGTTATTTTGCATTAGTATATGATTATGATCTTCTTCAGTAGTACTTCAGTAAAAAAAAAACTGTGAATCTAGTTTTCCCCACTGATTTTGATCTTCTACGTTAGTGTATGATTAAGATATTCTTTATTCGTATTTCAGTCAGGCGAAACTCCGAATTTAGCTTTCTATTGGCGACTGCACTTTTAGTGCAGAGTTATTTCGCAGTGGTGTATGATTATGATCTTCTTCATTAATACTTTAGCAAAAGAAAGCTTGAATTTAGTTTTCCAGTGTCCACCATATCTTTAGCGCATCGCGTTTCCCACTGATGCATCATTTTGACCTTCCATGTTAGTGCTTCAGTCACAACAAATGTTGCGTTAGTGTTGCTAGTTTTAACTATATCTTTGGTATATGCATAGTTTCTCCTACAGCTGTAGCAAGATTTTCTTTATTAGTGAGTCAGTCAGAAAAATCCCTATATGATTAAAATCTTCTTCATAGGTACTTTAGTCAGAATAAACCTTGAGTTGATATTCTGGTTTTTAACCATACCTGTGGTATGCGCAGTACTTTCACTTCTGCTGTATGAATCGAATCTTCATTAGAACTTCAGTTAGCTTGAGTTCATCTTTCTGGTTTCAACCATAGCTTTAGTGTATATAGTGTTGTTCCAGCTTATGCAAGAGTACAATTTCCTTCATTACTATTCCATTGAGTTGATCACCCTGGGTTCGACCATACTTCTGGTGTATGCAGTGTTTTCCTAGCTGGTATATGGTCATTAGAATCTTCGTCACTAGTGCGTCAGTCAGAACAAATCTTGAGTTTATTTTCCTGGTCTGAACAATGCCTGTGTTATAGACAGCGTTTTTCCCGCTGCGCTATGATTAAGATCTTCATTAGTGCTCAAGTCAGAATAAGCCTTGAGTTGATATTCCTGTTTTCAACCATAACTGTGGTATGTGCAGTACTTTCACTGTTGCTGTATGAATCGGATTTTCATTAGAACCTCAGATAAAACTTGAGGGTATTTTTCTGGTTTCAACCATAACTTGGTAAATCTAGTGTTTTTCAAGCTTATGTATGAGTACAATCTTTTTCATTACTACTTCGATGAAAACACAAATTGAGTTGATCACCCTGGGTTCGACCATACTTCTGGTATATGCCGTGTTTTTCCCGCTGGTATACCGGGTGACAATGACACTAGGGTCATGCTTATATATTATCTTCTTTATTTATGAATCGATTTGGATAAAATTTTATAGCACGATGCTAAACATAATTTCTGATTGACCGATAGATATCGTCAAAATGGCTGACTTCCGGTTTTACCGAAAATGATACCAACTTTGATTTTTTAAATGGAATACCCTGTATATTTTATATTTTTCTGAACCTACGACTTAAATTACATACAGTAGTGTTGCCAAATTTGCTTAGTTATTACATAAAAATATTTAAAAACTAATTAATTAATTAATTTTTAGTTTCATACAGATAAAGTAGTGCATGATGCATATCGTTAGATTGGTAATTACATTTTCTATCTAATGGCAAGATGGTCCTTAGTAGGTGCCATTTAAAAAAAGTGAATTTTTCTTAAAAAAACGAGTTTAGCAAATTATTAGGTATATGTTAAAAATTTTTGACTATTTTAATTAAATTTGGAAATTTTGGAGATTTTAAGTCAATTATTATGTAAAATTTAGCATGATTTATATTTGAGGAATAATACAAATCAATAAGTCGTAATCAATTTAATAGTAAAACGTTTCGCCAATAATATTGGCTTCATCAGTTATAAAAATTATGATAACATTTTGAAGAGATAAAGTAATTAATGGATTATAAAGACATTATTATAGTTACGTTGTTAAATATTTAATTCTGAAAGTTACAAAAAATTTTTTAGATTAGCGAAACATAAATTATTTCCTTATTTAAGAATACTTACGTTTGAAAATAATGTTGATAACTAAATTAATCATTACGACCTTTTATATTAAATTATTATATTAGCTATGACATAATTAAGTGGTAAATTTATATGTAAACTTTACGATATTTGTAAAAGAACATAATTAAAATAATAGCGTTCATAATGCTGGATGCAAGAGGAATGTGAATGCAATGATAACAAAGGCAAGGTTACCTACAAATATTTGCGCTATCAAAACCTGCGCAGTATGCATAAAAGTTAGAGGATCGAATATAAAATTAAGGCGGGGTAGTTCAAAAGAAGTTTGAATTTCAATATAAGAAACATAATAAGATAAGACAAAATCAGTAATCTGAGAAATTGAAATTAAAGTTGTGAAAATTTTGAGTAGCATGGTCACTTAAAGCAGTTTTTTGGTTGTTTGGTGAAAATCTGTTAATTATAATTGAGTTTTTATGTTGTGTTAATCTGTGTTTCAGTAGCTGTTTTGTCTGGCCAATATAAGTGGAGGTACAATTATTGCAATTAATTTGATATACTAATTTAGATTGCATGTTAATTTGGGTTTTATCCTTAAGATTAGTAAAAAAACATTTTACCTAGAATGTTGTTATTATTATATGATATTTGAAATTATATTTATTAAGTTCATTTTTAATTTTTTCAGAAAGTTTTGGTATGTAAGGGATTGAAATATATTTATCAAATGAAGCTTTAAAAGAATTGTTAAATTCATTGCCTAAACAGTTAGGTTGTAAATCTATTGGTTGACTAATTTGGTTTACGTTTTTTATTGTATTGATGCGTTTTCTAATTTGTTTTTTAATAAAATCTAAAGGATAATCATTTATGAGTAGTATATTGGTAATAATATTAAAATTTTGTTGGTGAAATTGTGGAGATGATAGTTTGATTACTCGGTCTATTAAATTGTTAATTACACTAGTTTTGTATTTATTAGAAGTATTTGAATTAAAATTTAAGTATCTGTTTGTTTTTATGTTTTTTCGATACCAGTTAGTTAAAATGTTGCCATTAGTTTGTCTACGAGTATATAGTGTTAAGTCCAAAAAGTTTATAGAAGCATTTTCATTTTCATTTTCAATAGTAAAATTGAGCCTTGGATGTACATTATTAAACAGATTAAGGAACTTTATTTTGTTAGTCGTATCGGAAGCCATAATAATATCATCCACGTATCGTAAATAGAGAAAAAATTCTATGTTTTGTTTAAGGATTTTTGTTTCAATTTGTTCCATTACTAGATCTGCAATTGTAGATGAAATAGGAGAGCCATTGCACAACCAAAGGTTTGTGAGTATATTGTATTGTTATATGTAAAAAAGTAGTGTTTAGGACAAACTCAACTAATTCAATAAAATTATTAAGTGGGATATTTGTATGTTTTTCAATTCTATGCCAATTATTTAAAAAATCAAAGTTGGTATCATTTCCGGTAAAACCGGAAGTCAGCCATTTTGACTATATCTATCGGCCAATCAGATATTATGTCTAGTATCTTGGTATAAAAATTTATCTAAATCGATTCATAAATAAAGAAGATATAAGCATGGCCCTGGTTTCATTGTCACCCGGTATAGACATTAGGATCTTCGTCACTGGTAAATCAGTCAGAACAAATCTTCAGTTAATTTTCCTGGTTTGAACCATGCCTGTGGTATATATAGTGTTTCTCCTCTGCTCTCTGATTAGGATCTTCTTCAACAGTACTTCAGTCAGAAGAAGCATTGAGTAGATATTCCTGTTTTCAACCGTACCTGTGGTATGTGCGTGCTTTCACCACTCCTGTATGATTCTGATCTTTATTAGAATCTCAGATAGAACAAACCTTGAATTCATCTCTCTGGTTTCAACGATAACTTTGGTGTATGCACTGTTTGTCACGGCGGTGTACGTCTCTGATCTTCTTCATTAGTACTTCAGCCACAGCGAACCTTGAGTTCATCATCTAGGTTTCGACCATATCTTTGGCATATGTAGTATTTTAACCGCTGCTGTATGATTAGGATCTTCTTGATTAGTACTTCAGTCAGAATAAAAAACTTTACTTCGTCTTTCTCGTTTCCACCACACCTTTGGCACATGTAGTATTTTCCCCGCTGTGCTATGATTATGACTTTGTTCAATACTTCAGTTATATTAGACCTCGTCTTTATCATCCTGGTTGCAACCATACTTTTGTATATGATGTATGACTAGGATGTTCTTTATTGGTACCTCAGTAAGAACAAACATATAAAGTTTTTAATTTTTAGTAAACAAATGCTATGTCTAACATAATTGATGTCTACGGGCTTTCAGAATCCCCAACCCCTATTATTTAAAGTTCTGATCTAGGCAATCTTGTTTTTTAATTAAATTAAATGTTTCTGGTGTTGGTTTCAGTTAGAATAAGCATTGAGTTTATATTCCTGGTTCCAACCATATTTTTGGTATATGCAAATTTTCCCCAATGCTGTATAATAAGGATTATCTTCATTGGTACTTCAGTGAGAACAAACCTTGACTTGACTCCTTGGCTTCAACCATGTCTGTGGTATATGCAGTTTATCTTCCGCTGTTATGCGACTAGAATATTCTTTATTGGTACTTCCTTATAAGCAAACCTTGATTCCATCTTAGTGATTTCTATCTAGCCTCTTCATTAGTACTTAAATCTGAACGAACGTTGAGTTAATGTATCTAGCTTCAACCACACCTTTGATATATGCATTAGTTTTCACGCTGCTATATGATTAGAATATTGAACATTAGTACTTAGGTCACAACAAACCGTTAGTTCATCTTTTTTTTTCAACCATGCCTTTAATTGTGCTTTTCTCACTGTTGAATGCGCAGGATTTTTTTTTATTAATACTTCGGTCAAAATCTCAAAATAAACCTCGAATGCATCTTTTTCGACACTTCAGTCGCAACAAAGTTTGATTTCTTTTCCATAAGGCCAACTGTACATTTGGTATCTATATGTCGTTTTTTAATTGCTATATGATTTGGATCTTCTTTGTTAGTACCTTTATTTTCATATTTAATTGTTGCCACATGGAACATAATTTTCCTAGGATGAGAATTTTACTAATTCTTTTGAGTTTTTTTGTTCAAAGATGGAATATAATAAATACACATTTTTAGAGGCTATCATTTCGAATTTTTTTTATATTAGACTTAAGTAAAAATAGATCAATGTAAGATGTAGTCAGTTGAATAACTCCCATTTTAATTATTGGTTTCTAACTTTGCATCTACGCATATTTATAGGTATCACTTAAATAAAATTGTAAACAGAACACACACAATAAACAAAAGAATAAGATTTTGTTCTTTTATGGGTAATCAAGGGTGGTGCCTTTATATACAATTCATGGAGAGAAGCAGATGCTGAGTAGGCCCTGAGAGCTGGCGCCTATGGCTTGTTCAAATACGAAGAACGCCCACGTGCAGTTGCGTGCAAATGGAATACAAACAAGTTCCCAATTATGAGGCTTGCAAACCAAATCTAATATTTAATTCAAAGGCACACGATCTATTGATTTACATAGAAGAGCAGCCTTTCATCTAATTCGCTAATGAAAGCTATTTTGATGTATCGACACGCCTACTCCGATGCGGATGTTGGTGAAGTGGCATTAGCTTCATTTATTACATGCAAAATTAATCAAAAACACTGATTAAACTAGTTAATTTAAATTCAAAATCCTGACAGCAACATATAGCTCCAATTAATTACGTTTTTGTTGAACGAGATTTTCTCTCTGCTAGTTTTGTACGGTGATCGTCAAAATAGGATGGTATCAAGTTGCAAATAATTAGTGTCTCTATTAGCAGTTTTCTGGACAAGTATGTAAGTGATGGTTTTGGGGTGCATTTTTAAGTTTTTATTGCTACGTTTACCATTTCTGGAATGTTTTGAGCCCTGCAATGGAATATAATCTTGACGAATGTATTATGCGTAGGCTCTTGGTCCCTTGTTTCGGGGACCCGGACTACACGTGCAACCAATTCACTATGTCGAAGGAGCTCGGTTAGAAATAGAATTCAAAACATAAGGAGAACGTGCGGAGTTGTGGCAGAGGCGCGACGTATCAGTGAAAGTGGGCTGTTTTACGTAGTTATTTCTTGGAAGAAGCGATTATATGAGCACCAATAATTAATTATAATACGATAAGTTGCAATAATGCCAGGCAAAGCTGCGAGCGCGCCTATGCTTATCCTTAGATAGTGAATTAGATCAGCTAGTGGAGAATGTAAGTACTATCGTAGACAATTGGTAGCTTTATGGCAGTTACAACGGCCGGTAGACGGTAGAGATTCTTACTCGTGCTGGACGATTATGTGATAGTCGGAGGTAGGGATCCCGCGAAAGCACGAGGTTTCGCACAGTAAACCGCAGAAGCATGATAAGTTCCGTAATAATAATGTAAGCCCGCGTAAGTATGTTTTACTGCTATAGCTGAACAAGATTTACGGTAATTACATAACTCTAAAAAACTAGTAGCCTCTTTGTGCGGGTTGTAACAATAGTTGATCTAGTGGATTACTATTGGGCAGTACTAGCGAAAAGTACCGACAACTAACCCAACCAGTAAAGGTGGCGATGAGGTACTAAAGGATTGATGCTGATTGGTGCAAAGCCAAGTATTGTCACGTCACTGCCAGAAGTACGGAGGGGCCAGTGGGGCAGCTACTCCCGGTGAGTACAATTACTATCATCGATAAAATTTACAGGTCAGTAAGTTTATGTCCTTTTACAGTTAACTGCCTGTCCCCTCCACTGGGCCAAGAAAGGCTTGAACTGCACCCCGTAGCCGCCTTGTGGTCATGGGTGAGTTGCATCCACCACTTTGACAATAGCCTATTAATAATCTGCGTTTGCACTGACTCAGAAGTAACAAATAAATAGTAAAATTTAACACATTGAGACAAGCATTAAGATGATAAAGAAGGAAAATGACGGAAATAAAACCAAGTCTCAATCTATCTTGACAATGACATAATGGGATTACAGTAAAGCTTATTCGTTTTTTTTTCAGCTAGAAAACGTGTACTTGCGAACAAAATGAAAACCTTGTGGATAACTAACACTACTAAAAATCCGCACTTTTTGAACTACTCGTATTAGTTTCTTATTTCTTATAGACGTAGGTGTGCTGTTCGATTGTTAAAATAATCAAACAGCACGGTTTAAAGAAAATACATGGTTATGTAAAACCAATATACGATAACACGGCTAGGACGAAGCAGTTATTTCAGTTTCATTGTACTTTGAAAAAGAAGTGAAACTTAGTAAAGAAAACTGTACGACTTTTCCCATTATTATAGTTTACCGTCAGGAACTAATCTCATTGGTAAGATAAGGAATGGCTACATTATGACTAATTCTTATTATCAGCAATAGATACATCTTCTCATTATTGTTTAAATCTTTTAAACCACATCCAAAGGTTTTTAAAATAGTCCCAATTTGAGCAAATAAAAGCTAAGCAAATGTTCACTTCGCCACTTTTTGATGAGAACAACTTTTTTTATCCAATATTCATTTATCGACAGCCCAGGAAGAACAGGTCCTTTTATCGAGTTTGCAGCTGACCTTTTGTTCAAACTATTTTTGAACATGAATTTAGTGAAATAGAGTAAAGACAGAAGTGCACGCATTTAGCCTACAAAAGAACTGCATAAGTTGCGCCAGATAAAATATGGGTCAGGTTTCTGTGCCGCGATAACAACTAAATGTAAACGGCACACGCAACAAACGCCAGTTCCTTATATTTCAAAACAGACGTTGCAGATTTTAATTGTGTATTATACCGCATGTCAAAGGCACAGCGCAGCAATTTTGTAACTAGTGGGTCAAGATAACAAACTTAGCGTTTAATATTACGCACATATGATTGTGATTATTTATAGTAGGAAGTAAATATGGCATACATTTATTGTATAAAAGCTATGTGATATGTATTAGAATTTAATATACGTTCAACCACGACTGTGTATTCATTGATGGGGTTAAACACAGGTCAAGATTGTTTGTAACGAAGTAGTCAGGCCTAACCACTTCCCCCTATCTCTTAACAACAAAATAATGTCCAACTCCTGTCGAATAAAACTAAACTGTTTTTTAAAAAGTTCCAATTAAATTTGGGCCACATCTTTTACACCTTTAATTAGTATGATGTATTTTTTTAGCAAGCTTTGTGAAGGTAAATCAGAAAAAGACTTTTGAAACGTAGGTAGTAGTTTCGTCGATCAGAAAAATCTACAACCATACTACACCTCGTTGTCAGCGTGTGAATTCACGCCGATTGCTTGTAGCTATCTTCGAATTACCGTTGTCTGGTCTTCTATAGAAGCCCTAAATGAAATCTCCCTGACATTTCGTATAGACTTTGGTTCAAGCTTTAGTCGGTAAGTAAATATTGAGATATGGCAATTGAAAATTCTAACAATGTCTCACTTTGAAACAATCACAATGGAGCGCTTAGATAAAATAGGCTCTTTTGTAAACGTTTGGTGTAGCTCATTGCAATGTAATTTTAGCAGCTTGAGCCTCTGTCATTTGTAATTTCGAAAATTGCTGAAACTGCAACAGTTCAGCTTTAGAAGAATATTATGCACATGACAGTTAACATTTTTGGTATTTATGGATTTCCATGCTTTGTGGTTAATGTGAATTACCCTCTGAAAGCAGTCACGCATATCGCTCAGCGCCGACTAAAATAACTTCTGCCCTGACAGAACCGACGAGAAAGACCTGATAAGAGAAAATGACATTAACAACTGAGAAGATTACCATCTCACCCTGTTAATGTGATTAAACAGCATCAGTTTTCAACGTGTCATGGTTTCACAGCGTACAAGCGGCTCTGCCAATCCAAGGCTGAGCAAGCATCCCTTCATTTAAAATTAAATATCTGAGCGATTAAATGCACCGCCAACGCGTCCGTTTCAGCAATCGCGGCAGCGCCACACGTCACAGATCAAATCTAAATTAAATCAACATGTGCTTCACTGCTGGAACTCGATGGTGTACAAATACAATATTCAAAGTTACACGAAGTTAAATCGGTTCAGAAGTTTATTATTCCGCACTTCGTGCACGCTGATCCAAATGTGACGATAGAAATTCTGTTGAAATTAACGTTGTGGCCGAGACCGTTTCCAGTTGTAATCGGTTCTCATTACAGTGCTAATAGTTGTATATGCATGTAAAAACTTCAAATCTAAGAAATTGTACGGATTTTCGATATTAAAAATTAATTGTTTAGATAAATATTGAGTACATGAGGCTTCAAGTTTCATGGCCCGCCCTGTATATAACTATATATACTAATGAAATGTAACCCAATTTTTAATTTATTATCATATATTCATGCCCATTTTAGAAAAACTATTTCAAAACCACTCATTTATACTCTCATAACGGTCGCCTAGGCAAATACCAAAAGAAACCCTCCAGAAAGGTCATGCGGCGAAGCAAAACATGGGGGAGTTGTGGAAAAAAATGAAAGGGTTTATTAAAGTGCGCGCTGAATAATTTGGCCGTTTAAATTTCAGGCAGCCGCGCTTCATCACTTTCCGGAATAATTTAATATCCCTCCCTCCCCCTAATTACTAAGCCCTGGTGACATGAATCATCCTAATGACCGAGATCATCAACACTCACATAATTAATCAGATCCTCGCGGTCAGCGACGCAACCTGGAACAGAAAACAGGAGTATTACACTACCGCTTAGCGAATCTGCATGAAATTTGCGTCGTGTTTCCTGTCTCTCAAGACCACAGGAATTGCTTTGGGGGTAGTTTTTTTAAACTATTTAATTTTTAAAATCTTTTGGAAAAAGTTACCTATAATGTGATTATAGTTAAAAGTATTATCGGGTGGACCTAGCATATTGTGAACTTATATTGCACAACTTGTTAGGTTATGAATAAGAAAATTAATAATGTGATTTCAAGTAGACTATTTTATCAAAACAATTTGTTAGATACTTTGAAAAACCCAAATGTGGTCGTATTGTTAAAAACCAAGCAATCTTACATATTTTAAGTTTCAAGAGAGAAAAGTAGCATTTAATGTTTTAAGATATGCATTGTAAGATATGAAGCTATTAAACATCACACTAATTCTCTTTTTAAATGACAGAAATGATTCGTATCTGGTCGCACTTTTTTACGTTGACAAGTATTCCATGTTAACATCAAGAAAATTATTAATAAAATTCATCTCTAAAGTACTCAAATAGTAATGTACGAAAGAACTCTTTAGTTTAGCTATTTTCTTTTTCAGCGACATGATAAGAACTCGGGTGTTTCGTTATGGTACATGTAACAAATTTAAATATTTAGTAGGGCGCGTAATCGGTTAAGCGAAGCAAAAAAACCTTAAAATTAAATTAATCATCATCTCATATTCAAAACTATTAAGTACTGTATCAAAATCCCGCAAAATGGGCAAGAAGCATAATTTTCAACAAAACAAGAAGGTAGAAAGAAAACTGCTAAGCTTGACAATAATCCTCGCAGTTACGACAACAAATTAATTATGTAAGAAGGGAGAAAGACGAAAAGGGGCGATTATAACTCCATGCTTACGTAAACAAGCCGTTTGCTTCCAAAATAAGTCCATTAAACGTTATATAGTGTTTTATACAACAAAAAATTATTAACCATTAAATGACAATTTACATGAATTATTATTGATATTAAAACAACGTTTTGTTGGCGCGATTTGAAAATAGTTTTAACCTGCATCAATTCTCAACCAAATAAATGGGTGCCTTCCTAATTAACCGTGTTACACCTATCTAGGGACTAGCTAAAATTAAAATTTCATTTTTTAAAATCGTGCGAATACATGCCACCGACTAATTCGGGGGAAGGGCGGGGTCATAGATCGATGCTATGTAGCTTTAATGAGTTAAAAAATACTCGAACTGTATGATTAATTATTAATAAAGCTAAACTGATATTCAAAATTGATTAATTTAGAAAACAATCCGTTCGCTGAATGAATATGACCTAGATACAATTTCCCAAATAACTGTAGAGTGTAACACGATTAACTTATCACTCAGGTACCTGTTGTCTGCTGATCATATTAAAACATAAAGAACTTAAGACTATTCTAATTCAAACAGATTAAACAGAATTAGCGCATGGATAATACGTTCCATAAATAATGGCTAAGTACAGAAGAATAAAATATATTTCGATCCGCTAATAGGCAAGGAACTGAATGAGGCTTAGCGAAATTGCGTAAACCGAATCAGTTTGTTACATAAGAGCCATCATCTAACAAAATCAATTGGTATTAATGAACACAATCGGCAGCCACATGCAGGACCGACATTGCTCTTCAACAAAGCTCGAGAAAAATCTTGACACATAAGAGGCAGAGAAACCAAGAAATTATAAGATCACGTGCCAGTTACGTACGTTATACCGCACAAAATATCAAATCTACTATGAGAGATTCCTGAAATGCCACCTTTTCATACAACTAGCGTTGATTACGCTGGCCCTATTTTTATAAAGAATTGGACGAATAAAGCTAGAAAGCCTAAAAGTTATATTAGCGTTTTCATTAGTTTCCCGACGAAAGCGATTCATTTATAGCCCGTGGTTATTAATGTTTTGACATTTTGTTGCCCGGCGAGAAAAGCCTTTAGATATGAATTGTGATAACGGTACTAACTTTCAAAGCCCTAAGGCCAATTGAAGATCTTTTATAATTGGTTGCAATCAGGGCACAGTATTATTTCAGAAACCAGCAATAGTGGAGGCGTCAACTAACATTAATTCCGCCTCATGGTCCATATTTTGGTGGACTCTGAAAAGCAGCGGTTAAAGTACCAAACATCACTCACAACGAGTGTGAGAATGTTTTTGTAACTTTTGAAGACTTGTATATTATTTAAGATCAAATCTATGGAATCTACTCTAAATTGCTGATGTTTGTTTCCCTATCAGTACGGATCCTAATAACTTACAATGTTTGACGTGAACGCATTTCCTTATTGGATCATAATATACTGCGCTAGCAGATCCTGATGTGAGTGACGCCAAAACAAACCACCTCGATTGCTTCCATTTCATACGATTTCCTCAACATTTTTGGCATCGATGGTGTAAGAAATATGCGTGCGAACTTCAACAACACTATAAGTGCAAGGTTAACTTCACATCTCTAGTACTGATTAAGGACAAACTGTCGCCCTTGGCGGTTAGGTCGAATTATGGAGCTGCACTGCGGTAAAAATTAAACAGTGCGGGTAGTGATACAAAGTGTGTTGGTGAAGTATTAAATAGGCCAGTTATTACACTGTGTGTGTTACCTACTTAGAGTAGAGGCGGAGGTGGAAATCTCTTCAAACTAAAGTCTTTATTTGCACTGACTTTTACTCTCTAATAGTAATTGAAGTATTTCAATTCACTATGTAAGTGCATTAATGTATTTATACTATATTTCCATATACTTATATTATTCTCATGTAATCTTGTTTAAAATTGCCTATTGGAAAACTCGAACCCTTTTAAGGCGAGCGGCGTGTTTATGAAGCTATTGTATTTTTTGCATTTATATTCGTTGGGCAAAGTATGGCCGGTTGTCCCAAAGTAGGGTGGGAGAAAGACGAAAAGGGGTCATTCCAACCCCAAGCGTATGTAAAACACTCTGTTTTCCTTCCAAATAAATCCACTAAACGTTAAATACTGCTTATTAAACAAAATGATGAAACATTTTATGGTAACCAACAAATTGATTAATCCGTTTTCTATGAGTGAGTTGAAAGCGGTAAATTTAATCCAATTAAATTAAACTAAATTCATTGAAATTTTGCAACAGGGATTATGTGCTGAATACAAATTATAGTAAATCTAAGCAAGACGGCAAGTGACCTACCTTTAAATCAGATTCGGCTCAGCATCGGCTGTCTATTTCAGGGAGGAAAGTGGACACGGCTTCCTGCGATATTAAATACGCACGGGAAAGAATATCTCTGCCTGGTACCGCATTCCAGAAAGCTGAAAGAAAAGCCCCTTTTTCTACGGTTCAGTCACAAGGGATGCACTTTCCCAGAGAGTACTCCAAACGGTTAAAGGTGTTAAGAACAGCTTCAATATCGTAGTATTTCGATAACTTTATGATAAAAGGTTGAATTAAAACCAATCAGCTGTTACTCGTAACTTGAAGAAACACTTGATCGTAACTTGAAAACTAACTTGTAGATTTGTTTGATAATGACCTGGAGAATCGCTTTACTGTAACTGGGCCAAGTTTAATTCGCAGTAATTCAGAAACACGTCAAATTTTCATACCTGAGGCGTAAAGCGGTTCTTGAGGGTTAATTCTTTCTTAAATACCGTGAGATCCTGGCTTAATCAGTCAAATTACAGCAAATCAAAGAACCACCACGTAAATTTTGAACCTGATTAAGGAAGATGGAGTAAAATTCAACTTAATCCACAAAACGAAAGCAAAACCCACCCTGAAAATAAAGAACTCCAGTGAGTACAAGGATGTAATCAACCCAAAGAAATTGTGGATAGATGAAAGTATTAACCATCTTCAACATCTCTGCCACCATCTCAACCTACTTACCTAAAATAAGTTTGCATAAAATTCATCTCAGAAATTTATATCATGTTTCTACGAAGCAATCACAGAAATGATCTAAAATTGTGTTGGCATTTGTTTCCCCTTGTTAGTAGAAGAAATATTCTAGATCATTTGAGTATTTGCTCACAAACGATGTCACAGCAGACGCTCCTTAGGAAAATTGTAGCTGTCCACCTGAAACGGGCCAATTCGTGCCACCTGTATTCATATAGTTCATACCTTTTTCTTATATACGCTATCTATAATATAATTTTCCTTAATGTGTGTTTGTCTGTGTGTCTGTGGCACAAAATAAAATCTCACGTTCCAGCTTCACAGATGTTTATATTTGTTTTTCTTATCTTAGCGCTCGGCTCGGAGCTTGACCTTTCGCGTATCCTATTTCACGTGCGCGCCAATTCAAGACAACAGCGCGTAGCGCGCGGTTTGCTTGTTAGTAATAAAGCTTAACCCTTTGTGTCATTATGTCTTAACCAAGCAGCACGTAGTATAAGAAGTAGCGCTGTATTACGCGGTCACGCATTATGAGTATACGCGGGTTCGCAGAGTGCAGAAGAATTGCAAGGTAGGGTATTTAAAACTAGAAAGACGCGAGAGTGTGAATTTGAGCGGAGAGGGCAGTCGAAAAACGACTCGCTAACTGCTGAGAGATCGCATCCTAGAAATTCCAGGAACGTGACGCCCGATTTAAAAAGGGCTTTTTCAAGTGTCTGTGGAGGTTTGCGTTGGTTGCAAACAGCCGACACCGTTGCATCTCCAGCCGAGGTGCAGTTCACCAGAGTGGAACATCGTCTTGGAAGCCAATCCGCGGTGTCCTCATTCGAGACCGCTCGAAGCTGCAATTTTGACCTCAAGAAGGCACCCAGAGCCGTTCCACTCTATTTGGCGGAAATATTAAAACAAGGTTAGTTCCTTCTTGAACTCGTGATACGAAATAAGGAAGTGGTTACAACATTCTTGGCAATTGTTTTAATGAATAATTGCAAAATCGTGGGCAGTGTGTTTGTGACCCAGATAACGGGGAAGCACCTGCAACCAGTACGCAGTTATCGTGTCATTTCTAGAATGGACAACTTCGCCTAGTTTATTTGTGCTCGGAATTCCATTACATTTCGTGGTATTTGACTTTGCGTTGATAGCTGAACTTTAGCGATCTATTTAAGGCGTTTCCATATATGTAGCGCGCAACCGTTTTATTGTGTAATTTTTTATATGTGCTTTCTTGTGCTTGTGATTTTCTTACAGAGTATATATGTGTTTATGTACACTGTTGGGTTTTTCTTGCCGATTGTGTTTGAATGTATAAATACAACATTCCAGATGACAAAGAGCAACCCCAAACAATATTAGCTGACCCTTAGCTGCACTGACGATATTAATAGAGTCTCATACCTCACCAACTGAATAAGCTAGAGACGCAGGGCAATATAAAGTAAAAGTACAGTAGAGTGTATGGCTGTTTAAAAGTACCGTTACACGCCACACAACAAAATAGAGATCACCATCGTAGCAGTAGGCAATGAAGCCTTCTTTTTGCAGTGTTAAAGATAAAGAATTGAATTTTGACATCAATTTTTCTTTAAAACTTATGACTTATAAGTTTCTATAATGTATGTATATGCATGTATAATCCATAACCTCGTTTTACCTGGCGACGTAGAGGCTGGTGCTTTATGTGCTTGCATCTGGCGGTACAATGCTCAACTTGCCCCGGATTCGAGATACAAAGTTGGAGCGCACCTTTTGTGCTTGCACAGCAACCATTGTGTGTGTTGTGTGTTATGTTGACCTTGTTACTTTATCTGTTAGGTCTGTGGTTCTGAGTAGAGCACAGTTAATTTGGTGCCCAACTGTGAATGGTCTCACCGAGCCCTGTTCAAATCGCAAGGCTGCGGAAAATTCCGGCCCTCACGGGATTCGAACCGAGGACTTGCTTAATGCAAGACAAGCGTTTACCCATCTGCGCTACTCGGCTTCTCATATAAAAGATAATTTAAATGTTGCCATACGAGAATTTTATTTGAAGAGAACTTCCATCATTTAATTATTTCATATCCCTCATTCTTAAAACATTTACTTATGGCCTGCAAGTTATTGGAGAAGAACCAGTAAATAAGACAAGCTCTAATAACAGATTGTGAAGAACTGACCCTAAAGTGTTTGTGTGGTATCGACGAGAACATGAAGAGACGTGCGGCTCCAAAATACTACAGAGTGTCCTGTACATATTATTTTCTTGAATTAATAGCTACAGTTTTACTTAAAAACAGAAACCATTTTAAAACACACCAAATCACTTAATCTGATACCTAGTCAAACTTTAGTACTGATTTGTTAGTTAACTACTTTAATGATTAAATAAGTGACTCCAATGAGCTGCTTCAACAATTTAAAATTTAATTCACTTCTCCAACGGTTTCAAATAGCACAAACTCATACACTGTGTCATATAAACACGTCCCAACTCGTTTTATTTCAATTTACTCATTATTGGAACTATAGAATGTAATATACGATTTGAGAATTCTCTCTCCAACAATAGCTGGGGGTTGCGTAAGAGAATGCAATATCGAACGTTATAACAGTAGAGCTAATGTCGCAGTTGCATATTTGTAGGGGATCAAAATTACGTAATGTAGACGGTTTATGAACTCATCTGAATGTCAGTGTCGATATAGTTTCATAATTGAGCGACTCAGTCTTATCAATGTGGGAAGATTACTCCGAGAATGTAATTAGAGTTAACAAGTGCGGAAGCGAATTCCACATGTACTTACATAATATTAACGTTATACATATCTGTATGTTCCATTAAGGACTAGTTCGGATTTTCTTAGTTGAAATTGTATCTAAATTATTTTGCTTTAATCTAAGATCAATTGGTTAGTTACCCGGCATGGTACTAATCCAGTGGGCTAAGGAAAAAGTTCCCCCTATACACGTATTTTAACCGAGGACGTGTTTATTGCAAGCCTAGCACTCTACCCACTGCGACACCGAGGCGGTGTTTAGTTCGGACGGAATGATTAGTTCTGAGGGATCAAGGTTTAAGAATACAGTAAGTTGTTTCTTCATATTATAATAATAATAATGTCTTTTATTGACACAGCAAAAAAAACATACATATTTCTGTTGGTCAGTTCGTTATTGATATATTGCATCTGAAATTGAATATTGATTTTGTTCAAGTCTTACAAAGGCTCCAAATCTGAAAACTATCTGATGTGTTGTCACTTAATTCTTTTGTTGAAGTTAACATCAATGCAAATGTGGCACATTTTTAAACCGTTGCTATATTTACTACCCATTGCGGAGGGAAAAATTTCCTGCTGGTATTCCCCATTCCATCGTCCGCAGACAAACCAAGTGGCACCCACCAAAATTACGTGAATATATCTAAGCACAGCCTACGTTCCACTCTTCCCACTGCGCTAGTTCAAGTAATGTTCAAGGTTGTTACGGGTAGTAACTGTGATTTTCCGCTATTTTACCAGTTATTTATTGTAAAATTGGGGGTATACTTGAATATAGTTACACAACTTCAAGTAGTCATCTTTTGTTAAACATTCCTAAATGTTACAAAACTTCTTAGGTCTCATTGCAAAAATGCTAGAAATTAAAATTTAGATGTTAGGATTAAAAACACTTTTGTTATTTTTTCAAGTCTATTCTATTACAGTGAGCTGTGCTATAACCATCACTTAAAAATGTCTCGATCCTTGAATCGGAGATATTTAAAGAAACCCTCGTATAGTTACACCTTCATTCATTTTTCCAGCACTCGCAAGCTGAAAGGTCACCTGTCATATTGCTTGTAGAACGATGTTTCACCCGTCGTCATTCTTGGAGATATCCATTCTTGATTCATCGAGCCGGCCGCCAGTTACGGCTGCTATTGTCGAGCCCGAGTGACAAGAAACACATCCGTTTTCCATTGTCGAGAGAATCATCCCCTTGGTGGAAATTTTCTCCAGTACATTACCGGCGAACAAACACCAGATGAATCCTTTAAAGATAAGACGAACTTGTGCCCGTATCTTTTCGAGTACAATTATTTTGACTATCGTAAATACCAACCCCTCGCACTGAATTACTGAACCGCTTTAGGATTATTGCATGCCTAAGCGGAGTTTCTCCTGTAACGCGTCGTTATTAATTCATCACTCAAATTGTTATATATTTCACTTTTCGTCTGTCACATATTGAAACATAATTACCTATAACGCAAACTCCTTCAAAAGTCTATATTTGTCTATTTTCATTAAGTGCGTTCACACACATCTTTCGCAACAAGGGCCATTTTCATGTTTATAGCTAATTTGTAGTTATATGTGTCATATATGCAGACCGGCCTTATATGGCGGTACCTGTATCTGCGTCTCTTAAGTGAATTGTGTAAGATCGCCCTAAGGTAAAATACATAGAAGCAGCGTGAAATGTACCATAAATAATTCGCTATTTACATCATATATCGGTGAATACAAGAATTTTCGAAGCAGTACGTAACATATAGACGTGCATTGTGACGACAAAATGTCAGGAGTTATCGTCGGAGGACGGCATTTCTTTAAAGGACTAAATGATACAATTCGAGGGCAACCTGTATGCGACGCAGTAATCGGCATACTTCCAGTATCTACAGGTAACATGATGGGATGATCCTACAGGAAATGTTTGCAGTTACGCGATAAGGTTCTCGTTTATCAGTGTATAGCTTTAACGCGCGTATAATACAAATGCAAATTGTGCCGATATTATTTCTTGCAAATATCAACAGGTCTGGCTTCAGCCAGGACCGTCTTCAGACAATTACTTCAAAGCTATATTAATATCGTCTTCTGAATGTATGAGATGCAAATGCAGGTAGCCCCAAGCTATATCGCCTTGGATTGTTTTTTTTTGTTACTTTACATGTGTGTTTAAAAATGACTGACAATTCCAAGTTGTAGTTCTGTTTTATTTTGTTTTTTATGGCTACTGCGTTTTAAAGCCAATATATTAGTGTAAACAAAGCGGCTTTTTACTTCCTTTTACAATAAAGGAAGTATTGGATTTACCTCAAAAATTCAAAATTGAGTTTTCAACAGAATTTCAGGTTTTAGAGTCCCCGGAACCCAAAAAGCATGTTTCTGTTTATTGGTCTGTCTGTCAGTCTGTGTGTGGACAGAATATCTAAAAAATGAAAATATATATGACGTTGAAACTTCATATATAAGTTTTGTGTACTAGCTAGATGCGACAGCAACCTTTTGAAGAAAATCGCATAACCAGAAGTATGATGTTGAGATTTTTCAGCTCTTTTCGCTTTTCCCAAAAACGGCTCTATCGATTTTTACAAACGTTACATTTTTATTACATTATTAATGTGTATTGATGCGAGATAGTTAAGTTTCCAGGTGAATACCTCTAAAAATATTCTTTTTAAAATTTTGTTGAACTTCTATTTCATAGGGCATTATAGAGAAGAAATAAAATTGAAAATCTGAAACTTTGGCAAGATATTTATGTATAAGAGCAACTACAACTACAATATTTTGACTATGATATCATTTCCGGTTATACCGAAAGTTGCTACCAATTTTGTTATTTTAAATAGAACACCCAGTATATTATTACATTTTGAATTATGCTTAAAATTTTAGAGAAAATGATTCTTCTCTACTATCTATTTTATACGGTAGAATTTATAATTTTTGAATTTTTTTCAAATTTTGCAAACAATTATGGTTTGAAGTTAGTTTAAACCCCAGAACACTACAGGCGCGTACCATTTTCTGTTTTTGGCAAATCGTAATCGTTCGCAACTACGACTGGGTTATTTGAGAGTTTCTATTGTTTAAACAGTAAGGCGTACAATACGCCTTGATTTAATATGGCATGCAGCAGTGAGTTCGAACCTCAGCGGAACTTAAGTACTGTTACAAGCATCATCTTCCTATTAAGCAAATCGTTTAACCTCGGCTGATATTTGCGACTCAAACATTGTTCGAAATACCTTTCTTTCATAATTGTTTGCAATGTATTTTAACTTTTAACCTTGTAAATAATTCATTTATTTTGTTTTGTTGTTTTCCAATCTATATCACAGACATTATTCAGTATTAGTAATCTCAGTAATTTATTTTGATTCTCCTAATATTTATCGTGGACATGGATAGTCTGTTATTATAATATATTTGGCTGATTGATATCCGGCAACAAAGTAGTTAACAAACATAATATAAGAATTGGGTACATTTATACATGGATAAAATGCAATGCAAGTATTTTTATAGAATTTATCTCTATCGATATCTTTCAATAATAGCTGTATGGTTCTTATCTCATCAGTGTATAATACGTTGCGTTGTAAGTATTTGTATATTCGAAAATAGTTTTGTCAAGTCCACTTACGAACATAGACCTTTCTTAGTGTCCTCCATTTCACTTCGTCTTAAACCTCTTGACACCATTGTTTTTTTTTAAAATTTGTTTCGTATCATCTAGCCACCCTTTTTGAGGCCTCACAACTAAAATGTTTGTAAATTTTACTACGTGTCCTGCCCAGTTTCACTTGAGCCCAAATATTTTTCAAGAATTGACTATTACTCAGTTTAAAGACATGAGATCATTTACACTGATCGGCATGTCTAACAATAAAACAATGTACTGAAGAAACATTGAAGCTCATGCAAGTTGTTAGATCCCAGAGGAATAGTAATATTTATAATATATAAAAATCACAGATTTTTTTAAACGGTTGTCAAAGCGTATATACAAAGCGACAAAAACTTTTAGCCTTGTCTTAAATTTTAGTACATATAATGAGCTTAGGGTTCGAATGTCTAGGTTTAAACTAGAGTGCACTTAACTAAAGAGTTTGTTCCACTAAATTCGAAAGATCGATAGTTTAAAGGAATGTACAAGACGTATCATGCATGCGACGAAAGCCAGGAAGGAATTCCTGGGCAAGTTACTTCAGATACAACCGGGTATAACACGCTGACAAACTTCAATTCTCAAGACTTAGCGTTTTACGTCTCAAGTACTGCGCCGCTGGGAATAAAATATGTATGTTTTTTCTATTAGGTCCTTATTTGCTCAGTGTTGATGCACACTTACCCCTTTCAAAAAAGAGAGAAATTCAGGGACCGGCTGCACCCCCGTTATTGCCATATTAATCCTTTAGAATTCCTCGGTTTGAAAGAATTATCAGAAGAGAAGATTTGGTTTGAGCATTGTGAACATACCTATACCTTATGTAAATTTCCAATAAATGCTTTAGCTATGGCCCGTTTAAATACACAACCCCTGCCATCTATTAACTGACGGTTCTCATTTAGGCATTTGCCAAGTCGACTCCGGCTTACTTTTATTCCCCATCGACCTTACAGCCGTAATTGTGCAATTAGCCCTTGAGCGGAAGGTGTCAAGAAAATGGCGGCGGCAAATCGAAGCCAGGTAGGGAGGTCAAGTAATTGTCCTAGACCTGAATGAGCTCTTAATTAAGATCTCCTGGCCAACTGAATTCGAGAAGCAGGAGACCCTTTTAATCATTGTTAACTTTATTTTGGAGCTGGGAGGCGAAGGCTTAATCGAATCTCTTTCTGCTCTTCACGAGCAGCAATTAGACATTTTTGCATTGTTTTCGGCGTCGCTGCTATATATCGTCCCAGTGTCAACACTTCCTGCATAAATCTCAATTTTTAATAAAGGTGCGACTCGTAGTGTGCCAGGTTTGAATTGAATTTGCAGGTTTATACTATCTTCTTGTTTAATCCCATGGTTATAGTTAGTTATGATTAGACTGCTGACGTGAAACTCAAGCAACAATTTATCTGCTTTTATCTCTTAGCATTATACCACGCAAATTCTCTGACAAACTTTCTTACGTTGTTTGTTCTACTCTATGATTTGATTCTAGTGCTAATGATTGTTGTTAGGGGATTTCTATTTTGCACAAGAGGCAATCCTGATCTTTGTCATGACACACCCTCTCATAATCTCTAAATAACACTAAGAAAAAGGAATTGCGCTTAATAATTGCGTCAGTCTGTGTCAAAACTGACGGGAAAGCTAATCTGCTAACCTCAAATTTGACATAGATTTGCAGTGCCACCAATATATTATTCATACAACAAATATTTCAAAGGAAACTTGATGGGAAAGCATTTATAATCACTTGGTATTAATTTCGCAGTAAATTTAACTTGGCGCCAGAGAATACTTCCTGCAAAATCAACCCACGTTTTGCTTGTGCGGCGTTTTTAGCGTGGTGCTAGAAATAAAGGTTTTTTGCGCAAAACGAGCACTAATCGCTGCACGCTGGGCAGAACAAAGAGTGCATAAAACAGGTGATAAATAGCGGATTTGGGTTACTAGATGCAGTATAGGTTGGTCGCTAACAGCTTGTCAAAATTGTATGCAGGTATGAGGATGTTGTCAAAGAAACTTTGCACATTGAAAACAATAGTTCAGAATATAATATCATTGGTGGAATAACCAAATGAAGACGGCCATACGACAGCAACATGGCCTGAAGAACAATCATGGGATACTAAAGACGTTGACACTCTTTGAGTCGTGGCTGAGCACTAGCGACACCACAAACACCGAAGAGGAATCTTAGTAAAATTGTAACTTTTTATATATTTGCTACGCTGACGCAGGAGGAGGTTGAGTAGCATTAGCTATTGCTGCCTGTGTTGCATTTGAGTAACCCGTAAATGCATGCCCGCAAAGAAATCAACCATCTCGGGCGTAACAGATATTTTCCGTTGATCCCACTTCTGACACCACTGCTCTATCTTGTAATTACGTTATTTTTTTTTTTTTAATTTACATTTATTGCTAGATCAACAAAGACAATTCTGTTATACATAGCATTGATGTTATTTATGATATGTACTTAACTATGAACATAGAAAGAGACTTTTAGCTGTCTCGGTGAACATTTCAATGACTGTTTCAGTGATTCTCGCGATCGTCTAATATAATGTCCTGAGGTAGTTGACGTTTGAGTCTTGTATGGATCTTAGTACGGAAAAGATCGTAATGAACCGCACCACTGCATTCACTTGAGTTGGCTATAAACTTTTTTGCACTTTTTTTAATGTGGTCTTCAATGGTCATGATGCCTAGCTCGTGATGTATTTGTGTGTTCCGGATGTACCAGGGCGCGTTGACTGCGATCCGTAGTACTTTGTTTTGGAACCTCTGTAGTTTGTTTAAGTTAGTTTGAGATGTATTACACCATGTCGGAGATCCATATAGAATTAAAGGTCGTAGCAGGCTTTTATATAACAGGACTGTACATTCGATCTTTAGTGAGGATTTACGGTTAATGAGTGGGTACAGCTGTTTGAGTCTGGTGTAGCCTTGGATTAATTTCTGATTTATATGAAAGCCCCAACTCAGCCGTGTGTCGAGATAGATGCCAAGATACTTGACAGCTGAATCATTCGGTTTCCACGGTATGGGTTTGTTATTTATGTGTACTAGGTTGGGATTCGTGATTCGTCTGAGTGCGAAAATTTTAGCTTGGCATTTTTCTGGATTTATTTGTGTATTCCACTGTTGGAACCAGCGAAAGAGTTGATTTGTAGCTTGCTGAAGTGCTCGTACTGCTTCGTCCAAGGACGATGCCTGGGTAAAGATGGCTGTGTCGTCCGCAAACGTTGCGAGTGTCGCTTTTGTTTCAGGCAGGTCTGATGTGTAAATGGAGAATAGGATTGGTCCTAAGACGCTACCCTGCGGAACACCAGCAATTACGTTATTAACAACTACTAAATTAAAAAATCAATAGCCACGGGGTGCGATTTCTGGAGCTGATAGTGTCGTCATTTTTTAAGTTGAAGCCGCCATCATTCTCGTTTCATCGAGCTTGTAAATCGTGGGAAGCTTCTAGCCGGTGGTATGTCATCGCTGGGCGCCAAGATTTTTGATTAGCGAGGGGGTGAATTACTGCATCTATCTAAGTGGGTCTATTTTAATTGTTCCAACAATTTGTGTGGTTGATTACCCAAATTACGTCAACTCTAACTGTATTGATGATTTTTTTTGCAGAATTGACCGGTTTAAATGGGGTGTGTAGATTATAACTAGTACTAGGTGGCTGACTTGTGACAAATCCACCAAAACCGATTTCCGTAGCCTTTATGCGGTCGTGACCTCACGATTATGCAGATTAATGGTGATTTATTGTGGGGCTATTTAGATGTATTCTCTAATCAAGCCAAATAAATTATATACGGTTTGATTTCTTGTGAAGCAAAATGCAGTATGCGTTTTAGAAGTGATATAAGCATCTTCAAAAGGTAGCACAGCCCCAATGTAGGTTACATCTATACATTGAGCATGCACATACTTCCCATCGCCGAGGAGCATCTTACAAAAACCTGCATTACATCACACAAATTTGTCATCTTATATTTCCAAGTACAATTGTTTTGATTATCGCGAGCGAGCCACTGTTCTTACAGCTTACGACCCACCCCTCTCACAAGCCAGTCAAGTAAACTATGAATGTTCAATGTAGTAAACGGGCGCTGAACCTGTAACAATGTACTCCTCTCCAATTGGATTTGCCGATTTCGTAAGAATCAAGGCGCCTTTAGCATGATCCTTAAAACATTATTTTGTAGCACTATGCTAAGCATCTTGATTTTTGTCAGAATTAAATTAGGAATGTACACTCTGTTCATATTTTTGTATTTTTGATAGGCTGAAATTATTTTCAACTATGCTATGCATAAGGAAACGAAGAATTTTCTTATGCCAAATGGCGGTATATTCTCTTTGTGACGTTTCATTATGAAATGTTTTAACTACTGACTGCTTTTGTTAATACAGATTAATTCCAGAATTTCATTCTTACCTACAGATTAAAACGCTTCTTCGTGAGGCATTTTTATTTAGGAATACAAAGGTAAGCACAACGTTCGATTTCCATAATCACAGGCTGCCAACAGGAAAGCGGAAATTAACCTATTTCTCAGCATAACAGAACCTGGAAATGCAGATTCCACTGACAAGATCCTGGAACACGCGAGCTAAAAATTTTGGTATCACTGCTCAGGAAGTATTCGCCATTAGTAAGACATAAATCGTGGGCGCGCAGGTCATAAAATAATCTGGGAATCTCCACGCATGCAATGCCGAATGAAATTGAGAGTTTAACACTACTTGTGTCGATACGTAGATATCTAGATTTTTTTTTGTTTACATTAGACAAAATTGATTATTTTATAACTCTTTGTCATCTAACCAACATTTTTTTTCTAGAATTATACAATTCATGTTTTATACAAATACTCGTATATCTATAGTCCATACAATTTAGACAGATACAGAAAATGGTACATAACAAGCAACGTATGCGTTGCAGAGGCAGCTCTGAACCGTGCTGTTGGTAAAGATGCGCAAGGAAATCTCGCCAAACGTTTACGTTAGAATTCACAAGAGCTGGTGGCAAAGTAATGTGGATGATTTGTCATAAACTGGGATGGCCAGTTCGGCCGTTTCTCACCGAGTCGACGGACCGTGAAATTAAGTGCGAGTTGCACTGGTTCCGGAATCGGACGATCCGGAATTTTGTCTCTTTGCGTTTTCGTCCGCGGAGCATGCTGTGCCATTTTAAAAACCTACCGACCACGTTACTTTATTTCCCGTGAAAAATGACGATCTCCTTACAGCAACTGACAGCTCGACGGCTTGCTCATCCTGCGATGTTTGACTTATCAAGTGGGTAGCGTCGATTATTTGCCCGATGTGAGAAATTTTATGGTTTTTATAGAGTATGATGGAAATCATAGTTAGGAGCTATAGAATATATTACAGTATTAATAAAATGTGCTTTATTATAGATACTGTTGTCATATTGGGTTTGCGTTCGACACTTACTACTATACCAACGCAGTAAAAGGAGACCAAAACACTTAAAGTAAAGTCTTGCTATTCCACGCAACTGAATATATGATATATCTAGAAATATCATAAAGCACAGATTCGATCTTTTTTCATACCTAATTTTGTAAATTTTAAAACACGGAAATTAATTTAATAAACGTAGTAGCCGTAAATCGTAAAAAGAACAAGAAGCTATAAAATGTAAGAGGCTTGACCTGGCTCACCTGGGTGTGTTTAGAATACTAGCATTTCAATATACGGACGATTAGCACATCTGCGTTTTTTGTTGCTACTGTTATATGTTTATAATTACATTTAAGTGCATTATTGTAAATTTTAAAAGCGTGCCAATGTGTTTTGTGGATACTGCGCTAACGCCGTGTGACTTAGTTTTGAAACTAAACACAGCGCAAGCCAAAAGCGTAGTTTCTGCTACTACAAGCGAAGAGAAGCGATGAAATAGTCGGTTAGATGTGCAAATGTACCAACGTTCTGCAATTTAGCGGTTTGGTGGACAGGAATCTAACAAAGAAAGCGGAATTACGCAACAATAATAACTGACGGTGGGTGATTCAAATTAAATGTGTTTTTATTTGTTATATGCAAGCGAGTAGCGGGTAGACACTCCTCTACGAACCCGGTGGAGGTTAGGTCTACTTCAGAGAAGCGACCCCGCCCACGTGAGCTTCAGCTTTTTCTCCGCTTCCTAGTACCGGGAGGGAGCCGTGTCCCAACCTTAATCCTACCCACAACATATTTTATTCTTCCTATCTCTCATATTAATCTGGCAGAAAGTATCAAATGTATGCACCAAGCCGTCTAGCCAACGTGGTACATTAGACTATCAACCTGCGGTTAAATAAGTGTATGAAGAGAAAGAAAGGAAAAGGGCCTCAGTACCAAACAGTCTTTGAGATTCCGCCCACGACAGCAGGAAGGAAAGTAAAAAGACAGAGGGTGCGAAGAACCTCTGGGTTCAGCCAGGCTGCCACTTATTCGTATGCATGTATAATGTCAGATCATTGTTGAACGACGATAGATTAAATGAATTAGGGAGTGAAATGGGGAACATAAGATGGGATGTAATTGGTTTGAGTGGTGTGAGAAGAAGAGGAAAGAAATGCATAAAACTACAATCTGGTCACGTATTATTATATAAGGGATAGGAAAATGCATCTCACGGAAGAGTCGGAATACTAATTAATAAATCATTGACTAACAATATCACACGCTTTATAGCAAAAAACTACAGAATTGTATATATAATTTTAAAATTATCTAAATGTAGCCTAAAAATTATACAGGTATATGCTCCTACGACAGACTATGAAGATGAAGAAGTCGAAAGTTTCTATGAAGAACTAACTGCATGTATAGAGGAAAATCAGACGCATTATAGTTTAGTAATAGGAGATCTCAACGGGAAAGTAGGGAAGAAAGAAGAAGAGGCTGAAACTTGTATTGGAGACTTTGGAATAGATAGTAGAAATGAAAGAGGCAACATGTTGATCAACTACCTAGAAAAGGAACACTTGTACGCAATGAACACCTTTTCCAAAAAGATATTATATCGAAAATGGATTTGGGATAGTCCCGGGGAACAAACGAAAAATTAAATAGATTTCATAGCTTCACATAAACCCAATTCAAGACGTTTCGGTTCTGAGTAGGTTTAATACCGGCAGCGATCATCATTTAGTAATATATAAGTTATATATTAACTTGAAACTTGAACGGTTAAGACAGATTCGCAATACAAAGCGATGCAGTGAGAGTAAAGTAATAACTCAAAATAATAACAAATACAGAAAACAGCTGGAAAAAGAAATTCTAATAGCCAATATACAAGAACATGAGATAATGGAGGAAAGGTGTGACAAAATAAAACAAGCAATGATTAACGCGGCAAACAAAATAGGAAATATTAAATCGAAGAGAGAGAAAAGGCAATAAAAACAGATTTAAGAGTATGGCACGAAAGGAAAATAGAGGAAGCACTGACTGAATGTGGTAAAACTAAAGAATGGAAGCGACAAAAAATGCTTGGCAGAGATATCATTACAACCTTAAGAAATCAAAGTGGTAACTTAATTAACAACCAAGACAAACTTTTGAAAAGAACTGAAGAATTCTATAAGCAGCTGTATGACTCCAATTCACAACTAGCGACCAACTTTAGGGACAGAAAAATAACAAATGTAAACACAGAAGAGATTCCAAACATAGAGCTTTACCAGATAGAAATCGCTTTAAAAATTGTTAAGAACAGCTGGAGAAGACGGCGTAGTACCCGAATGGTTAAACAAGGTGGAGAAACTTTGATAAACCATCTACAAATACTCTTCAATGAATGCTTACGTGAAGAAAGGATACCTTCCAACCGGAATAATACCATAGTCATACTGTTATATGAATAAGGGGATAAAAGGAAATTGGAAAATTATAGACCAATCAGTCTTCTATCACAAGTATACAATTTGTTTAAAAAAATCTTACATAATAGACTTGTAACTAAACTAGACCAATACCAACCACGTCAGAAGGCCGGATTCAGAAAGTGTTATGGTAGAAATGACCATCTACAAGTGCTCAGAACCCTAATGGAGAAGACCAGAGAGTAAAATATGCCACTATATTTGTCCTTTATCGATTTTGAAAAGTCATTTGATTCTCTTGAAACTTTAGCTATCCTAAACTCCCTACAAAACAGCCTCATAGATTATAGGTATACCAACTTAATCCGAAATATATAAGAAAATGCAATACCAACTGTAAACTTCATGCAAAAACAAATTAAATAAATATGAAAAAAGGAGTGAGACAAGGAGATACAATTCACCCAAGCTCTTCACCTTATGTTTGAAAGATGTTTTAAAAGGTGTTGAATGGGAAAACAAAAAAGTGAATATAAACGGAAACACTTAACAATTGTAGACGACATCTACATTCTAATTACAGGCAACATCCACGACCTTCCAAAAATGATGACCAATGTACATGAAAAGTCAAGCGAGATAGGGTTGAAAGTTAACATCGGAAACACTAAAATTATGAGCAATATAGAAATAGACATCGAAGATAATGTAAAGTTAGGCAACAGCGTCATTGAAGAGGTCGAAAGTTACATGTATTTAGGACAAAAAATAGTCAAGAAGAAGAGATAAATAGGAGGATTAAATTAGGGTGGGCAGCGTACAGCAGTTAGAAAGACGTATTTAAAAGTAAAATAGACCAAAAATTGAAAACCAAACTTTTTATTTTGCCAGTCTTCACCTACGGAGATGAAACGTGGACTTTGACCAAAAAAACTAAAATTAATGATACCACAGAGAGCGGTAGAGAGGTCAATGGTGGGAGTATCTCTAAAAGATCGTAAAACGAACCTGTGACTCAGAGAGATTACTAATGTGGATGATGTGGTGGAAAGGGTACTAAAACAAAAATGGAAATGGGCTGGTCACGTGGCCAGGTTGGAAGATGACAGGTGGACAAAAACCATAATGGAGTGGAGATCTGGACAAGGAAGGAGATTTAAAGCAAGACCCCCATGAGATGGATAGATGACATAAAGAGGGTGGCGGACTATGACTAGGTGCTAAAAGCCAGAGACAGACAAAGATGGCAATTACTTGGAGAGGCCTACATCCACTATGGATTGATATAGGTAGGTAGATAGACAGATATGCAAGCGTCCATGGCAGCAGGAGCAGAAGCTAAGCAATTTTTAACGCGCCAAGCGCGTACGCGGGCGCTTTCTTGTGTTCGTTGCGCACTGCGCCTGAACATATGCGCTGTAGGCTGTCAGAACAAAGGCTGCGTTTGAGGCAGCTGCCTGGGAGCTATTTAATCTTATAGTTCTGTGCATTAGAGATGGGCGCGTGAGTGATTTTTTGCTCACGTCACGCACGTTTCACGCTTGCTTTAAACACTCACGTTCACGCACGTTCACGCTCACGTTTACTCACGTTCACGGCGTGACACGCCGCTCACGACGTAACACGCAGCTTTTATTTCAAAATTTAAATTCAGATAGAACAGAATCTTCAAATTTAAAACCAATGAAAAAACCCTAAACAGAACAAAAATATGTTTTGCACGTGATATGTTGCAATCAGAATAGTTGATATAAAAAAAAACAAATGAAAATTGACTACAATAACTGACGACATTACTTTTAATACCAAACGCTGTCATTGGAATTGACGTTTCCCTTATTGGTATGAGTACAGAAGGTATATGTTGCTAGGCAACACTTAATTCGTAGGTTTAATAGTAAATTATGTTATTAGGAGTAAAAGTAATACTTTATGTGGCGAAGTTTATTTATCCGAACGTTAGTGAGGCAAATAATTCAGCTAAGCCACATAAAGTCACTTTTACTCTGAATAACATATACTATTTTATCCGCAAACGTATTCAGGTAAATTTCATTAATATAAATTTAAAAAAAAGGATGCATCGGCCGGGAATCGAACCCGGGCCACCCGCGTGACAGGCGAGCACTGTACCCCTGCGCCAACCTCTGTTGTTCAAATAACGCGCTACTGTAATGATATATGAACATACTGAATTACCCGAGCCAATAGCACACGGCCACAGCAGCTGTCACACCATAACCCACGGCGACAGATGCTCCGATCCGCTGCTTAAAGGTTTATTTAAATTAAAACTTGTTCGTACCCTTTTTGAAAATAAAAACCGGCCTACGATCTAAGTCTAAAAATTAGCAAAATTTTAAGCCATCATACAATTTAATCGGTCCATTATCTTCGGAAGAGTTAGCAAACAAACATAGAAAGAAAGAAAGAGAGCAACGATTTTGTGTGCTTAGGCAGATAAAGTACTCAAAAGTTGCTATTGTAATGACCTTGGGTTCAGGCCGTTGCAGACGCGTGAGTCAGTGGCTCGAATATTCGAGAAACGACCTTGGAGCCAGGTGCGACGCGTGAGTCAGCCTTCCAGAACATTCCAGAACGACCTTGCGCGCAGACACGTCAGCGTCGCTGGATTAATTGAGCAAGGTCTGGAATTTCTAGGATGACTCACCCGGCGTGTATATAAACCCGTGCAGTGGGGAAAATCGACAGTTCTCATCCAAACTCGAAGCGCGTAAACTGCAATATAAATAAACCTGTGTGTACATAACTCTAGTGAAATAAATAACGCATGATAAACAAATAAATATAACCATACAAATCATTAATGTTAAGTCGTAAATAAATAAATAAAGTATATCTGTTAGAAATAGTTCCTGTATTTATAAATAATTCGTGTTCCGCCTTAATAGTTGCTTTGTAAATAGTTAAGATAAATTGTTGTAAATAAATGCTATGTTCAAGAAGCGTCGTATAATTTTTAATAGCCCCAAAACGTAAAAACGTAACACTATTTTATCTCCCTAAGCAGATAAAGTGACACTTTTACCTTGTCAATAAAGACACATAAGTTGTCACTTTTGTGACGTTTGCGGATAAAAGTACTTTTACGTACAAAGATCAACATTTTCAGTGTTGAGTCGAGTATACAAAACAAAACATTACTTTTATTAGAATAATAAGTTCATCTACACAATAAATTGGTTAAAAAATAAATCGTAATCAGCGTTTAGCCGAGTATAAAAAACAAAATATTACTTTTATTAGAATAATAAGTTCATCTACACATTAAAATTTTGATTTAAAAATAATATGTAATCAGCACCCGGGGCACCCTGCAGTTTTTTTATTCGTTATTAAATATTTAACGTGAAATTAACGTGAAACGTGAATCACGCTTTGGAAATTTTTCACTCACGTTCACTCACGTTCACGTCACGATTTTCAAATATTAGTCACGTTCACGACGTGACACGTCGTGACACGACGTGACACGACAGTTTTCACGTCACGCGCCCATCCCTACTGTGCATACTACGCTTGAAAATCTGCTGAATAGAAGCACATGTCGCTTGTATGAGTTAATAAGTGTTAAAATAAATGCTTAATAATAGCAGCCTTCTACCCGTAGATGGACATTATTGTTAATTTTTTAAATGCGTAAAACTAGTTTTTGACGCACGATTTGGTATTGTTTTGCGTATAAATGCATGAAAAACTTGAAACCCGTTTCACGATTTAGTTGATACTATTAGTATTATTTAGCATTGCTTCTTTCAATCCCTAAATTAACAAAGCTAATGTCGAAAGAACCACATTTAATCCTCGCAGGATTGGTAATAAGGTGAGAAAGCGATCAAACGTGTCAAATCTTTTCCATTCATTGAATTTGCTAAACATTTACCTGCTTGGTTTCCCAGATAAAGAACAGTCCCTGATGTTAAAATTCTTAGAAGGATTGCGGTGTCTGTGAGCCATTGCAGAGGCGCTTTTTTATTCAAAGCACTTTGAAAAATTTATATAACACTAGATTTAGTAGCTTACATCAACTCAGTAGAACTTTATCTTCATCTTATTATTGCCATTTTTGCTTTGTTGAGCTGTACTGATGGCGATGTATTTTATAATTAATTGTTTTCATGAATAATGTTGCAGATCTACCTTAGCAAAGCGTCTTTGTCTCTTTTAGACCAAATAATGAAGAATTCGAAGGAACTAAGCCATTTCAAATATAACCGGACTGAATTAGAGTCAGAAATAGACAAAATAATGGAAAAGAGTGTAGCATAATGACTGCAGCAGTGCTGCAAATTCTATAATCCAAAAATATATGAAGAGTGAATGTATGCAACAGAAATGCACGGCCAGGTTGAAAAAGAAATAGAAGCGCTGCGAAAGAAATACTAACAAAGATATAGGAGAAAAATAAAAATATAGCGGGTCACTGGAGAAAATTACAAACGGAAAGATCATGGAGGTGTATGTAAAACCATCTATTACATAAGTTTTCCGAGACCAAATAGTAAAATGGTCAGGCCCTGTCGATTGGATGCTAAATCATCGAATGGTAAAAAAAATTCTGTACGGTAGATCTTAAACAAGTGAGCGTGACAAAAATATACCTGTCCCTTTTTGTAGAAAATTAATAAGACAATACATTTTGTAAAAGACATCTTCAGTTCTTCAGACTAATAGATTATTGAAAAATCTGTTTTATACATTAAAACGACTTTCTTTTGGCGGCACTATGACACCGTCCAATTCCGGAAGTTTTTCATTAAATGATGGCAATGCAGGTGTAAGTGAAAGCTTTCCAAATCATACTTTGTTGAACGCTCTGCTCATATCGATAAAGCACATAAGAGCTAGATTGCTCTGTTATTCTTTAGCAACTTTATAATAATATATGCAATCGTGTAAATTATATTCTATACTCAGTCATAAACTACGACGGTCTTATGGCTAATGGCTTTACTGATTTCTGAACGGCTAGTAGTAAAATATTCCGCAGAATCGATGGCGCAACGATTGTCGTCCATCCCCGGACTGCAGGATTTGGGATTGGTGCAATGTCTGCAACTGCGAAGTCAGCGGCAATCCTGCTATTTTGATTCAACACAATAGGGTATTGCAGAGCCGTTAATGTGATCGGCGTTGATGGCGTCTAAACTCTCATCGCCATTATATTCTCAACACCTCTTCCTCAGGACGTGACGAAAATCCCAAGGCGCGGGGCCTGTTAAAACACACTCAATCGCAGCCCTCATCTTCGATCTTTCGATTGGCCACTTTATACCTCCCAGAACCACGAAGACGGGCAAAAAGGCGACGCCGCCTGCGACCTTATCTCCGGCGAATTTAATAAAAGCGCGTTAAATTTGTAGGGCCTAAGTAGACAGTGATCTGTCTTGATCAAGTCGCATTTCGTGCCGAATCAATTTATGGCCTCCTCCGCTCTAAATAATAAACGACAGTTTAAAGTGGAAAATGAAATTCCGTGTGATAACGTAATTAGGGATTTCCTGGTTGAGGGAAGCATTTTTATCGTGGGAATTGCCATTTGTACTGTATCTTATATACAGGATGTCCCAAATTAAACATATATACGCTATAGAGTATAGACTGTTCTGAATCTTTACCCGTAAGTAAAGTAAGCTTTTGTGTTAAGTAGGAAGACCACATAAGTAAGTTTGATGGGTAGTAAATGAATTGAATTTGGTAATTGGACCCTTGTTGGTGATTTCGGGTAGGGTGATCTTTGCAAGCAGGAATGCCAAGCCTTTTAAAGCCCCTTTAAAACATTTGTAGACTATGTCAACTCACAAAGAAGTGAACACAGCTATGGTTAAGGCTGTATTGATTTATTAATAAATAAATTCTGTATTCAATGTCCACACGGTCGAATATGCATTTGAAAAATCATTTTAACATTTGAATCCAACGATTTATTCTATACGTAGATGATATTGTGCTAAAAGCAGACTCCTATACAAAAATTCAAGAGTTAGTAAATAAATAGATAGCAGAAATACAAAGATTGAAACTAAAGAACGTAAGCATAAAAAAGGAAGAATGCGCAAACAACCATATAATGTGCAAAAATCAAGATTTACTAGTATATGGAAAGTGGCATAACCAATATAGAACAAATACAATAAATTAACGAGGATATTTCGTAAGAAAGAAGTTCAAAAAAAGTTAACTACCCGTAATCTGGTAGCAGTACCACATACTTTTTGCAAACGAGCGATGGCTGATACGCAATGTACAATGTACGTTTCACGTGCCTCCAAATTGTTTTAGAAGGTTTTAATTGCCGTTATCAATTTGTAGGCGCAAAGAATGAGTGCGCGCGATCATTTGGAACCAGGCGGCGGGTAAAAAAACCGAAAGAATTCCGTCAAGAGATCCTCCTACTGATAGTCCGATAAGAGCCAGGCATAAACGGACGGGTTGCGCAAGCTTCGCCGTGCCGCTCTATCCGCGCATCTTTAATTTCGGTCTGCACCGAAGTATCATGTTTAGCCCTACTTAGATTTTTGTAGGTAAACGACCTGGAAGGTGATTGCGAAATATATAAAAGAGCGATGCCCGCTCAGTCGACCAAGAGATTTCCCCATTCCTTTCAGAATCCAGACCAGAACCTTAGCGTCATCAAGAGGACTAACTTGGGCCCCCGGGTCCAAGGGGCTCCACCGGTCACCGCCAGTCCAATACCTGTTCGTTAAAACCAGAATCCTGTCCCGAATTACCTGTCCTTTCCAGTCCATATAAGTTTAATTTCCAGCTCCCTCCTGAGAAGTCAAACTGCCTGAGTCGCCCGTAAACCTGACCAGAACCTCCCTCGATTGGGTTAGTGGAACTGCTTTAAAGGGATCCTGTAGACATAAAGCTACCCTGTCCTGTTAACCTTGGAGCGCAATGGAACAACATCTTGACGCTTAGATGAACTCCAAACCTACCCGATTCTGTCAATCATAGAGCGCAGTGGAACAACGTCTTTTTGCCTAGATTCCTCTATCTTTTCTATCCAGTAGTCTATGAAATCGCCCTGTTAATAAATAATTTCCCCCGGCAGCTCGCCGCCAAGACTCACAAGTCCAAGGTTCACTAGTGGGCAAAATCCAGTTCAAATCCGCGAATGCGATTCACTTAATATTTGAATTGTAAATCGAACTCGCACCGGCGCCTGTCCAAATTTTTCCGGCGTTCGTTGAATTAGCGCTAGTCCAACAGGCTAGCTGCCGGGCTTGAGAATTTTAAAATGTATTTAGCTAGCGTGACGAGCGTTCCCGTTTTCTCGGCCTGAGGTGGCTGTTAACTGCCCCCGAATCATTTCGACTTTTGCCTTATCGAGCCAAAAATCTGGAGAAACCCGGGACAGACGAGCTGAAACTGAATTATTTAATTTTGGCCTGTTTATAGCCTTTCGAATTTCAGCATAGGGAGAACAGCCCGTATCCGCTCCCAAAGAATGCAGCCCCGCCCGCAACCCAGAAGCCAGCAGGAAGAATCTTGTTTTTTTAAAGTAATTTTAAAACATATTTTATTTTGTAAATATAGTTAAATAAAATAAACATCTGTATAGCTATGAGAACCTGAAGAAAGATAATGAAAATTACAAAATGGAAATTAGGCAACGAGGATGTACTATATATGTTGCAACAAGGCAGTTAAGATGATATGGACACTTAGCAAGAGCGATGTAGGTAGACCAGTGGTGGTAGTCAAAGAATCAGGTAGAGAAGAAGAGAAAAAAGAAGAAGGGCCAATAAAGCATACCTGAAAGGAAAGAAATGGAGGGAAACTGTGAGAAAAATTTAAAGATTAGAATTATGGAACAAATGGAGTGAAGAAATAAAGGGAGAAGTGGCGATCAAAGCTACAACCAACTTAAAAATGGTCAAGTTTGTAAATCAAAGGTATTACAGTGAGCGCCAAAAAGCTTTGGCCAGTTTCAATTTGTAATAACAATTTATTTGCTTAAATTACACAGTTATTCAAAACTATTTCTTAAAGACTAAGAATGGGAGATTCACTTATGAAAAATGCTGTCGGTTAAATGACTCTCCTCTTGTTGAATGCACTCTTTTAAACGGCCGGCGGCCGAAATCTCTCAACAGACGTTGCCGCATATCCTGCAGTATAACTTCAATATTTTCTCGAATAAACATTTTAAGCTTTTCCAGATTTCTTATCTTTCTTTTAAATACTCTGCTCTTCAAGTAATCCCAAAGAAAAAAGTCAGGAGTGGTTATATCCTGCGATCTCGAGGGCCAAGGAAGGTCACCATAGCAAGAAATCAGTTTATTTGGAAACGATTGTCGTAGGAGATCCGCATTAATTCTTGCGGTCCAATTGGTAGCACCGTCCTGTTACAACCAATATTCATTTACGATCTCCTCCTCTATTTGCGATAAAAAGATCTTTGAAGGATGTAATGTCTTTGAGATGTAACCGTTACCGTTTCACCAATTTCCTCGAAAAAATAAGCCGCGACAATCTTTGACGATGAAACAGCACACCAAACTGTCAGTTTCGGAGGATGTCAAACATTGAAACAAAACTCCCAAGTTTCCTGTTTATGAAGAAATTATCATTTATTCCATAGGTGAAGTGTATGGGTTTTTATTAGGTATTGAAACTGACCAATGCTTTTTGGCGCTCACTGTATATGCGGAAAGAAAGAATATGGTAAAGAACTGTACATACAAACTGTACAAGCGATTGACAAGATACTTGAAGAGCGTATAACGGTTACTAAGTTCCAAAAGTATGGACAATTGCTTAGATTTCATCAATTATGGACATTAGTATGAGCAAACTATACAGAAGAATATTAATACACTTTTATCAAAGACGAATTTAATGAAGATGAAGGATAAAGTTGATTTAGCGATAGTAGATACTGCAATGGCAACATTTTCTACAGGAAACAAATAATTGAAAGAGTGTTGTTGTAGATCAACCAACACTTATATTATTTATAGAACTAAGGGCTATGACTTTGCAAACTATGGGACGCAGCACAAGACACTCTAATTTTGATATTGAAAAGCTGTGTAACAACTCAGCGTCAAGAATAAAAGTAATAATTAGGCAAACCGGATCATGTAGAATAGCAAAATTATATTTGAGGTTACTCAAACATGTATTATATTTAATTTAATAACAGCATTTGTAGATGTTTAATATCGCAACAGCGTTACCTGACAAATTATAATTGCAACTGGGTGCAGCAGCTACTACATTGTATTAATACAACTACTTATTTAATTAGTCTGACTACAATTATTTATTACCGTTCTGACGAAATCGTCTCTTGGTTCTGGGATGTCTCGTCAACTTGAACCGCGCTGAATATTAACGAAACCTTGTTAAATATAATCGGTACAAGCTCGCGTGGTCGAGATGGTGGAATTATACCCGGCTGAATAATGAATTCCGGCAAATCAAGAATTCCTCGGAGAACTCTCATGTGGAACTCAGCTCTCTGCATTCGTTCTATGTTTAATTTAGAATGGAATTGTAGCTTTGCTCAGAAAAACTGTTTAGAGACCCTACACGTGTGCAGTTATTGCTAAGTACTTGGCTTTGCGTTTCGTACATTTATGAAACATATATAAAATTACATAGATCTTAGTCTCCTGTCATATTTGCATATCTAATGAAAATACTAATCTCTTCTGCATTTTACTTGAGCATTATTGTTTGGCTTATTGACTATTCCTGTATCTCTTGCTACCAAGAAGTATTTCTAATAGAGAACATCTAAAGTCTGGTCCGACGCTCCACTGAGACAAAGGGATCACAGTCGCCTTCTATTCTGCAAAATTCACTAGACAACAGTTAAAATCTCATATGCGTTGGATGAATGAGTAGATGATTGGAAGCAGAAGAAAAACTTTGGCTGTTCTACACGTATTTAATTCCCACTTCTTTACGTCTTTTTATAAAATAATAACAATAACTATTCCTAAACACACATAGTAATTTGGGATTATCAAAGAGTGTAGCAAATGTGCCAGCTGATTCTTAACCAAGGTGTGTATCCGAATCCGGAAGTGCAACTGTTTGGAGGCAATCCAAAAACCGAACACCCCACAAGCGGCAATGTAGAACTATAAAACTATCAAATCATATTCACATTTCCTAAGTAGTATGTTTAAAGCAACATAAACACGGAAGGGCCTCGACGCACAATTCCCACGGTTACGTGCATAACATAGGTTGCTTGTACACAAATCCGTTTACCTTGTAACGTTAAAAAGTAATCTACTGTTTTACAACGTAAATGAGTTGAACGCTGCCAAAATACAGCTATTGTTACCTATAACTAATGTTAACCACTATTGCCAGGAGGACCTTTTCGTACTCTCCAACCGGCAGAAGAGGTTCAGCACAATAAAGTGGCAGTTTTTCCAAGATTGCAGATGCACTCGGCCAGACAAGAAGTGGTAAGTATAGCTCCACTAGTACTTCGGTAAGTTTACGAGAAAAGGATTAATTAAGAGCACTCAACTGTTACTCACAACTGATCAACCACTGACAGGTTTCTTGCAGAATCACTTGGACTCAACTGACAAAGTAACTTGCAGATTTACTAAACGGTAACTGAAATGGCTTGAAATAAATCTACTAACAAAGAAAATGACGTGTGCGGGGACGAAATACCTTTATACCCGACACGTAAGGCGATTTCAAAACGTTAGTTGCTTCTTAAATACCGTGAGATCCTGAGTTAACCAGTCAAATGACAGCACATTGCAAATCCATCTCTTAAATGCCGAACCCGACTACTCTCAGAGCGTACATCAAAATAATTACCAAAAATGCTTCCTGCAGCATAAAAAGCTATCCCAGAAAGCATTTTCTTCATAAAATGAAGAGGAAACAACTAGTCCTAATTAATAGGCACTTTTTAAAAAGAACACAGCAACTGTCTAAAGAAAGTTAGCAAAATTATATATGCTTAGGGATCACACAAAATACCGTTGGTTGGAAAGTAATATCGATCCTGAATCATTCTACGTTCATAGATTCGCATTATAGTCAATACTAAATTTCTAAATACAATACCAGATCATATTCGATGATTATGTTATGCTGTAATCTTGAAAAGTTGACCATTGGATAGGTTTTCGTGCATTCCCTAGAAAACTGTTCCACCTCTACTTGAAATATAGTATTTGGGCAAATTCCTTATGACACAATTGCAAGTGGCATGTCAGGGTGATGGATCGATATTCGAATCCAATCTAACCAGCAAGTATGGCGGGCAGAAATATCGGCAGAATACCAATAGGTGATATTCAAACGAATACGAAAATGCGTAAAATGAAACGCCTACATAATGAAATATGAATAACAATAGAGCACTTATGCTCTATGCCATGATATATCTCTGAGAAAACGTACCTCCTGGCGCAAAATTCCAACAATTCTTGATTACCTGTTACCAAATAAAACACGGGCAGCTTCTCTTGCGGCGAATGTGGAATGAACGCTCGTGGAAACATCTTTACGGACCAAGGTAACGCGAGCCACCCGACTCTGAAATATTGATTGCCAAATTTCACCATGAATGATTATCAATTAACTAATGCAACCCTACATTTAACAAGTGCGCTACTGTTACCTCAAGAAAAGAATCGTAACAGTTAGTAACTCAGTAACGTTTGAGTTTTGGGTATATGTTCATCAGACATTTTGAACTAAAATATTCTCCCCCAAAATCTTTAAGTTATAGCAGTTGAATCACGAAACACCCTGTTTATGAAAATAGTTAAATATGTAATACTTATCCAATGCCATAAATTTAACACAGCGTCGACAAGAAACAACGAAGCTTAACAACTCGACAACTTCTGAACAATTTAAGCATACTACAGAGTGTAATATCAACTGATTTTCAACATTTTTGCGCCACGGATAAAACAAATTTCTGAGGTAGAACCCATCTATTTTCGGACTACATTCGCGCGTGCTCGAATTTACTCAGCTTTAACTCAAATTAACCAACATCGCATTCTTTAAAGTAAGCGAGACTTCTGCTACAATTCAAACGATATCATTAGTTATATTATATAAAGATCTTTGCACTATCAGGTTGAATGGCTACTATCGTATAGCATTAAGATCGTCATGCTCCAGATTGAAGCACGGCCTCATGTCCAATCATTCCAGGATGCGACTTGAACGCCGCTAGCGTAGTAGAAATAAAATTTCCTTTAAATTTAATGAATTTAAAGTTCCCCGGGGAGAGCTCTTACTTTAATAATATTGGAGGTGACGTTTTACAATAACCGGCTTATCCCCGGCTAAATCAGGGCGACTCACTCCGCTAGATTGGGTGGTAACAAGTAGAGATGCCTTCGTGAAATTTTTCCGAGCCTCCGATTCGCATGTCTGCAGCACCACATGTTACCAGCAATATCAAACGCCCTGTGCAACGACGGGCCGCTTTGGAAATTAATCTGCCTTATATTTTGCCTAATCTGCGGATTACCGCTGTCCGATTCATTTAAAGTTCAAACGCTACTCGCCGCCTGCACTTCCGTTCTTTCGCCTAACTCAATTAAAGCGATGGCTTTGCAAGCAGATTTCGAGTAGAACCTGCACTATGCTGGTAAGACTCTCTAAATTGCGGCTGGCTTAATTATCACTTGCACTTACCACTGCGAGTTGCTTTCCAATAATAGGTCCTTCTGTGCATTGTCGTAAATGCAAGATTAACCCTGTAAATACCACTAAGAAATTGGAACCCTGTATAAGCTTTTCATTGCCTGGATAATATTAAAACTTTCTTTATGACAGGCTGTGAGAGTAAAACCCATGTATTTAATTAAATCAATTGTGATTTTGAAGAGCTTGGCGACGACATGGTCCGGAGTAGTGTCGCCACACGTTCTTGATTTAATACGTAGTTCTTTTGTCCTTCTATCGACATAAAATTCATCGCGAAACTAAAAAAATTACAAATACTAATGTATATTGTCACAAAGTTACAAAGTTAGGTGTTCTCGTTAGTTTTTAACGAAACACTCCCATAAAGGAAGATTGAAAACAGGACAGGACCTGAACAACACAACAAGTTTAAAACGGGAAGAATTATCTCGAAAAAAGAAGGAAAATACCAATTGGCGTCCACAAATCTTTGAACGAAATAGTAAGACAATTCTCGAGTCATCTGGAAATTGAATGCCAGCATTGTATTTGGCGCGCACAAATAAGAAGAATGGGTTATCATTTTCGCTTGGTTGAACACTCCACACTGAAGTCAGAGCAAGGCAGGATAGTTCAGTTTAAGTAGTTGAGTAGCGGTCTTTAAACGAGAGATTTTCTTTGTGAGGTGAGCGTTATGCTCCTCCACTGCCAAATCAGTGTGAAACGGGGACATTCTTTTTTAAAAGTGGACTAGAGATGTTCAAGCTTAATGGTTTTTGTGTTTGTAATGTTAGTGCACCGTTCCGTACATGTAACTATGTGGTGTAGCTTTGGAAAATTTACTGCGATTGCCAGATCAAGCCATCTTCCTGAGAATACAGATCACTGAGTAGTTTTAAGGAATCACTATCGTTCATCGATGACTTGTATGGCAGCCATTTGCATTTCGAGCTTTCATATTACTTGTAATCTTTGACTTATAGCTATCCATTCGCCTAACGAAGCCCTGGCGAAAGTCTTCCTCTTCATTGTAAATAGGATTAACACTAGTTTTGCGGGCCAGATCGTGAAGAGATTCCCAAGTTTGCTTCCGTTTTTGAGTCAGGAGTCCGCCTTGATCGTTGAACTTTGACGGCCAAGTTCATGTGCCCCCTGACGGGTTCGTGACTTCTTGGTTTTTGCATTTTCTGCTGATTCAATGCTTTTCAGCGACATCTGATTTATACTTATTACTTTCTTGCGCGTATAATTATAGCTAATTAAAAATTCGCTAGAATAACATTTTGTTTGTATAAATATCTCCTTCAGCGTTCTTCACCAGTGTATCCATATCGCGTTCCCTGCGGAATTTTTTGCATGCGAACTCATATGCTACTTTTGCTGATAACGCGTAGGTAGAATTATTTTAGAAACTTTTCTTGCACATAAATGTGAGAATATAAAAAATTTATAACAGTCCTGTTTTAATTTCACTTGTAAAGCGCAGGGAAGTTTCGTTTATTCTGAACTCAAGCTAAAAGGTTTTCTAGTGAAAGCTCCACTCAACATCGATATAAATTTGTACACCTTTTGTTCAGAGTTTACATTTAGTCCAATATATGTTTTAAATGTGCTTTGTATTTCTAAACTGCCGCCAGGCAAATTATGGGAAGGGATAAATCAAGAAGATTGCTTTTGCAAAACTATAATATACAACTACTAACATTAACGATTATGCAGGGTGATTGATAAGTATAAGTATAAATGGATGTATACTGATATTCGTAGAAGAACATTGGACTAAGAATTAATTGCTTACGGAAAACCGCATTATGTTATTGTGCAAACTTTCCAGAACCATTGCCCAAATTAGATGAGGGTATGTTAACATAATGCACCAAATCTGATTGAAATACTCAAACAACTGCTTTTTGCTGCTGTGTTTTCTTCAAATTTGGTTTTACAGGAGAGGTTTCTTACGTAAAGTTGGTCTTTTTGATTTCATCTAACTATTGTAATAAATCCCAAATGCATATAATACAAATATTGTAATAATTCATTGGATTTCGAACAATATTAAATGTTAACCCAAGTTGAGATAAAAATTGCCAATACTAGAATGCGATGTACATCCTGGAAGTGAGCAAATAACAGGCTCAAGTTTCTCTTGTAAATTTACAATCCTGCGGACTAGAAACAGTTCTCGTGATATATGCCTAAGCAGCAAAACCAAACAAATTCTTACACCAATTCTTTGAACGAAACGAATAAATGATCAAACCGGTGTTAAGCGATAGCTTCTTCTTCTTCTTTATCAGCCATTGTCTATCCACTCCTGGATGTAGGCCTCTCCCATATGTTTCCATGCCTTCCTGTCTTGCGCCACTTGTTGCCATTTGTATCCTGCTCGTTCCTTGATGTCGTCGAGCCATCGTCTTTGTGGTCTCCCGACGCTTCTTTTTGTTTGTCTGGGACGCCAGTTGGTTATTTTGGATGTCCATCTATTGTTGTCTTGTCTAGCTACTTGGCCGACCCATTGCCATTTGAGTTCTGCAACCCTCCTCATCACATCTGTTAGTCTCGTCTGTCTTCGAATTTCCTTATTTGTAACCTTATCTCTCAAGCTAATATCCAACATGGCCCTTTCCATGGCTCTTTGTGTCACTCTTAGTCTGTTCACACTCTTCTTTGTCAAGGCCATGGTTTCTAGTCCGTAAGTCGCCACTGGAAGTATGCATGCATCGTAGACTTTGCGTTTAAGGTTTATGGGGATGTCAGAGTTTTTGAATAAATATTTAAGTTTACCAAACGCTGCCCACGTTAGGCTTGTTCTGCGTTTGATTTCTGCCGTTTGATTTTCCTTACCAATCTTTATAGCATGTCCGAGATATATATACTGATCTACATTCTCCAATGTTGTATTGTCTACGATAATGTTTGCTCTACTGTTACTTATCACTTTTGTTTTGCCGAGGTTCATTTTTAACCCAATCTTGTTAGATGCTTGATTAAGTTGGACTATCATAGTTTTCAATTCTTGAATGTCGCTGCTGATGAGAACAATGTCATCAGCAAAACGTAAGTGATTCAGATACCTTCCATCGATATTTATGCCATTACTCTCCCAGGGCAACGTCTTGAATACATCCTCAAGGGCCAGAGTAAAGAGCTTTGGTGATATCGTATCCCCCTGACGAACGCCTCTGTTAAGCGGAATACTTTCTGCTTTTAGGTTCTCATTAATCTTAACGTGAAAAGTAGCTTTGTCGTATATATTTTTTAAAAGTGTCGAGTATCGAGAGTCAATTCTTGCGTTGTCCATAGCTTTTAAAAAAGACCATCTTTCGATGGAGTCGAAGGCCTTATGAAAGTCAACAAATGCCATATGCAGGGGAACATTGTACTCCGTAGTTTTCTCTATTAATGATCTTATTGTTTGGAGATGATCGATCGTACTGTATCCCTTGCGAAAACCGGCTTGCTCGATTGGTTGATACTCGTCTAGTTTAGTTGTTAGTCGATTGGTTAGTATTTTGGTCAAAAGTTTATATAAGTGTGACAGTAAACTTATGGGTCGATAATTTTCCACGTTTGTATTATCGCCTTTTTTAAATAATAGAATAACTTCTGCATTTTGCCATGAATTAGGAATATTTCCCTCACTTAAGCATCTATTGAACAAAACCTTTAGAGCTTCCTCTATAATATTCCCTCCCATTTTTAGCATCTCACATGTCACCCTATCTTCGCCGGGACTTTTTCTATTCTTCATATGTTTTAGGGCTGCACGTATTTATGATTTTGATATTTCCGGGATATCTTCCGAGCCCACATTGCAGATATGTGTTGTGGCAGCATTGAGATCTGGTATAGAGGTGGCGTATAGTTGGGTATAGAAGTTTTGAATGAGTGCTACAATGTCCGTCAGGTCTGACACAGTAATGCCGTGATGGTTTTTCATTTTGGTTATGATGCTTTTACCTAAGGATCTCTTGGACTTCAGAATCTTCATATTAGTATTGTTTTCTATGGTGTTTAGTATAGTGTTTGTGTTATGTGTTCTTATGTCCCTTCTTACTTCCTAAGTAGGAAGTAAGAAGCGATAGCACATTTTTAAAAATTCGGAATTGTGGGACTCCAAACGTGAGCTGCGGGCGAAGATGCGTTTCGCCGTTTTAACTATTAACTTAAATTAATTTAATTTACAAGTACCAATTTTCGTACCAAGGAAGGAGGGCTTGTCTGCAACCCTATTTCAAAGTAATAGCTTTTGATAAATAAACAATTCGGGCGTGAACTTGGTAAAATTTTAACATTGCCAGGAACCGACTGCAAGGCCAGAATATGAGTTGTTTTTACTACCTCGAGGAGTTTGCTTTGCAAAAATGATTTTTTTCAAGTCCGTTTATTAATAGTTGAAATCTAAAGTAAATTGTAATTTGTATTGCTAATAAAAATGTCAACAACGAACTAGCATAATATCTTTACTCAACTTGAATTTTAATATCAGCGGGGATTTATGTGTAAATGAAACTTAAAATAATATTTTCATTATATTAGTTTGCTTTAGCCAATGTTTATTATTTTTCTACCTCTATCCTCGAGTCTGGAATGCGTTTCGCAACAACAACGCATAGCGAAATTGGTAAGAACCCCACCCCTTTACGGATAAGGGATGTGGCTACCTTACAAATGGTGGCAGCGGTACCTACCCTCAAGACCGTGAAATTTCAACCTCTACAAAAATTTCTTTTTCTTTTTTTTAAATTTGAATCCATAATCACACTAATCTTTGCTAATCATGGTTACAATGGCGGCAGCGGAAACTACTCAAGAAATCTCAAAATTTTTCAAGCCCTACATTTTTCAAGTCCAACAAAAATTTACAATGCTTACAAACGGTAGCAGCGTTTACTACCCTCAGCAAACACTATTGTTTAATGTGTTCTTCTAACAGAATTCTGCTTACAGGTTATATAAATATTTTGATTTCTTTTGCAGCACCCGATAAATTGTTGTGGTAATTGAGCATAGGAACAGCTACTGTATTTCACACCACTAATTTGAGGTTTTAAGCTTTTAATTTTATAACTGCGAGCGGGGAAATTAGCTAGAAAGACTTGCAGCAACATTAATATGTTGTAAGTTAAAGGACTTGAAATTACGAGGCATAATTAGGCAAAATTTGGTTAGCCTGTAATAAAACAGAAGGATTTGTTAAAGGTTTAAAATTTTTATGTCAAGGTTTTTGGTAAGTTCTGTCGTACTGAAAGTTAAAATACAATTTTCCCCCAGTTCTAAACTATAACACTTACAAATCGGTGTGTAATTAAATATAGGGGGAAATTCCTTAGTCGATTTGTTACGATATGCTTAAATTTAATAACCATACTTGTGAATCACTCCGTGTATACCTATCAATGTACTTTGTATCAATATATCGTTGATTTGAAAAATACAGCAATAGTAAATTTCGAATATAGTCCAGTTACATTAGGATCCGCCTGCCGAAAAAATCCAAAACAATTTTTTTCAAAATTTACATTTTCATTATATTTTTAATGTGTATTGATGTGAGATGGGTGATTTTTCAGTTGAATACCTCTAAAATTCAACTGGCAGATGCTGTGGTTTTCCATCTAATGTAACTGGACTAATACTAACACTAATCCTGCTCTACCTTTTAGCCTTAAAATGGCCGCTACTGAAAAAAATGTAAGGGATGAGCCACCCCCAAAATAAAATCCTTGCTACGTCGCTTACGGCATAGCAACAAAAGCTGGTCTGCTTACCGAGCACAAAAGGACGTGATACTTTATAATGATGACACGAAGATTGTCCTTAGTGTTTATAACTAATGATTTTTAGAAAATGTTATTATTTCTAAATACGTTAGTACATTGCAGGTTAAACATTACGATGGCATTAGAGCATCATAAAAACCTACAGCGATTATCTTACTGCCTGCGTATACTCACGAATAATTTATCTGGAGGCCGTATTTCACAACCGAATTGAACAAAAAGCGAGGGAAGTCGAGCAGCAACGCTATTGGAAAACGTTCCCAGTGATATAAACGTGAGTTGGAATTATTGAGGTATTACAATGTACCCTGCCCCATCTAAATTTCTAATATCAATATCTTATACATTATGCAGACAAATTTAAGTTAAAATCCCATCCTCAATCGGAAGCCATTACCCCGAGTTTATATGCAGTCCTAAATCTGGCAGGATGTTAGAACGTCTTACGTGGCCTTTCGGAAAAGATTGCCCGAAATTTTGCCTGAAATATTACTGCGTACTTATTAGACGCGATCAAGAATCTTATCTCACAAGTGGAGCTCATCCGAGCGCGAACGGAATTAAATTTAGCTCACACTGGCGACCTCTTGATAGTTCGGCCCCGCACGTGCAACAACAAAAATATTAATAACTTTCACATCGGAAGCCCCTTTAGTTTAGCTGTAATTATGCAGGACCAATTTCAGAAGCTATAATTAGCTTAGGTTCTTCGGTGCAGCCTAAGTACCATAATTATTCAATTATGCTCTATTCATTACTTCTTGTCCCCGAAAGGTGCTGGGGCAACTATCACGCGATAGGTTTACAAACTCAATAGCAACTATCACAATGGAGTGATTAGTTCCGCACAAGGATTTAAAGAGGCGAGCTATTTTAAGACATGGGATTGAACAAACAAGGGCAGAATTTTCGCAAGAAAAACAACTATTAAATCATTTTAGGACGTTATCGGGTTGTTATTGTATATTTATCAGAACGTCTGCTACGCCCAAGCGTATCAATCATGCTGTTTGAACAAAGGTAAACCTCAAATGTTGCTAGGAAGTAGCCCACGCTGCAGTGCAGATAAATCATAAGCACACAAATTCGAATCAGGTGAGGCAATTTTAAACTGTGTCTTTCAAACAATACGACATTATGTGGATACAAGCAAAATCACAAAAAAGGAGCAATACAATGTGGAAGGAGGGTATCATTTACATATAGACCATACCCCATGCCCATATATCCCAAAGTAGAGGTCGCGCAAGACTTGCAGTTAATTTTCTCAGTTATGAACGAACATCTTGAAAGAATATAGTTCCAATAATTTATGTTACAATACTGAAATCGTTGAAAGACACCAAAGTTAGAAAAAAGTTAGATAAAATTCACAATTAAATAACATTTTACGAAAAAGTAGTCCGTAGAAAAATATACCAATGAAAAAATAGACTGTAACGCCGAAAATTAAAGAATATTCCTTTAGTATTCGATTTTGGGCAGCGGGTAAACAACAGGGATAGCGGCCATGCACACGTGGGCTCATGGTTTTCTTCGCGGCCTTCCAATACCTAGAACCATACCTTAAAGTCATCTTTTTATTTTTCCTGCATCATGTCGCACTCACCAACCCACCTGTACAGTATGGTGTTTTGCAGCCAACCGCAATAAATGATGTTACAATCCAGATGTTCAGTCCCTGGTGGTTCAAAGGTATTCAATTGCGGTAGCCATCGTACAAGATCAGAGTTAGATCAGGCTACCATAGAACGATGTCATCAGACATTAGAATTGGGAGAAGGACTTGAGCTTATTAGATGGGATGTGCTTGATTTAAGTGAGGACACGGTTTCTACTACGAAGGAGAAGATACGTATATCAAAGGAGTTTGCTTCCATATAAAAAAAATCTTGCGAAAACATGTTAGAGACAGGAGGTAAATCAACGAGAGCGACTCGTCTAATCGTCTCAACTCAATAATATACCTTTTATTATATCTGAAGCGTTTGAGGGATCTTGTAATTTCTTCAATAATCTTCTAATGTAGTATTAGTGTAGCTTCGAATCCCCCACTTTGAATCCGGCTTTATTACCTCCGGCTCAAACGATTAATGTCTGAAATTTTCCAATAATGCAGTTTAGAAAGTGATTCGGAAAACGTGGTTTGTTAAATGAGAAGACTAGCTTAATATTTTTCGTAGATACTAAAGGGTGGAATCTTATTGATGAGTTATTTAAGGTGGTAAGGGTTGTAGTACTTTAGATTACACTAACGCTCATTGAAATAGATACAGGGGATGTTAAAGCTATATTAAAATTAATGGCATGTAAATTCAGCGTCCACACATTATTACAAGTGCAATGTCTAAGCATAAACTGATACCTTGTAGTTTTTTTTAAATTTAGCCTGACCCTCTGTACTGGTATTTATAGTAGGAGCTGAGTACGCATAAAAATATATTTACAATTACAAATAAAGTCAAGATATTGCAGCTCGCCCTAATAACATTGAATAAGAAGTGGTATGTTTACATTATAGTAGACTACAGCAGTTATAAATTCTTGAATAAGTATTTAAAAAAATTAACTTAAACTATGTATAGTTAAACGTAGTTCAAACAACCGGAATAATTCAATCGTCACTGTATACAGATGGGGAGATTGAAATATTTTATAAGGATGTAACGGTTGCCATTGAACACAACGGACGCCTATTTTACAATATTGCTCGGCGACTTTAACGTAAAGAATAGGTGTGACCAAGAGCCCGTCATTGGATATCATGGACATGGCCAACGAAATGAAAAAGGTAGTAAACTACTAGAATTTTCATCACGACATAATATTTACACTATGAATATTTCTTCAAAAAGATGCAAACGAAAAATGGACCTGGATGAGTCATGATGAGATCACAAAGTAGTCACTGACCGAAAGAAAATTGCCAAAAATATGACCATGCTAAATAGTTTTTCAGTCATAGACTGATCCCAGCAAATGCGATACTGAACAGCAAACATGAACAATGAAAAATTATATCGAGGAGGTAGAAAAAGGGATAAAGAAGACATATAAGCTGAGATTACACACGAAAAAACTCATAGAACTTAAAAGGAAAGATGCACACAAATATGGAGAGCTTAATATAAAAGTATCTAAAAAAAATCGAAGTAATACTACAGGCAATAGAACAAGGTAAGTTTTATATGATTCCCCAAACTGACACACGTGATCGAAAATGCTCAAATAGGATTGGTCTATATGTGGTAATTTCGCATTAGTGCGTGAAAGAAAGGGTGATTTAAAAGCCCTCTTGGGCAACCACTACAACGAACACAACTGTGTGTGCTTTATTGCGAAAATTGTATTTAAAAGACATTGTAATGAACACTTTAAATTCGACAATTTTGCTTAATTACATTGCTCAGTTATTTAATTTTTCCCTTAAGGGTAATTTAGAAAGCCAAGGTTCAACTCATACTCAAGTATATAGGATAAGAACAGATTAAACAGAAAGTAGTTAGTGTTCTTTATATTACAAGTCAAGTTCTCTTGAATTAAAATTAATATTATGAATAAACAGTGTTGTATAAGAAAACAAAATGCATTCGGGCAGATACCGCAGAAATCAATCTGCACAGGGCTGCAACCCCAGATACTTGGAATATTCCTAGTAGCGGATGGACTCGTAGTGACAGTTGGTGGCTCTAATGCTTGGGCAGAGACTTCGATTGCGGCGGGCGAGCTGCGTATTGATTAGCTCAGGTACCTACAAGGTCTGACTTTTCTTTAGGATAATGTACACGCATGATCAGTTTTAGATGCGTTTTACTGGGAAACCGTTACTTCTAGCGAGTTCAATAAGATATCACTTTTTTAAGCAGAAAAGATAGAGAAATGGATTTTTCCAGTCGAAAATGACATACACTTTGACACAAAAAATTTGCAGCGGTTTAACAATGTCCTAATGGTCGCTTGTGGCGCTAAAGGATACAACCGAAACGTTGATAAATTTGAAATTTTCATGCCAAAAAACCCCCGGATACGAAATTTCGTGAAATTAGCTGGAAGTGACCGAAAGATATTAAAAAAAATGTCATTTATTTTTTTAAACTTTGACACCCTGTAGCTCCGTTAGCACTAACTTTTGGACTAAGCTAAGTTGAGTTAAATAAGCTTATTTTTGTCGAAATTAACTATATCTACAGTTTGGACCACTCTTTACCGAACACCCTGTATACCCTCAACTATAAAAGTCCAAATAAAGGAAGAATTTTTCTTCGCTTGCGACCCCTGTGAAGCGTTCGTTGCTATTGTATTTAGTAAACTGTCTCACCATTTCTTTATTTGAATTTTTTACAATACATTGTATCAGTCTATTATCAAGAACTAATTTCCAGACTGTCATTTCGTTTTTTGCTTTTAAGGGACGTAATTTTACGCTTTGTAATTTAATAGAATATTTCTAAGGCTATTGGTAACGTGGTGTCATATGGGGCACAGACAGTGCTTATTTGCACTAAATGAAAGAAAATAATCTTCCACTTCTAACAGTCTACTTACCACTAAGTGGCAGAAAAGTACTGTGCATGTCAGGTATCCTCTTTTGCCAATTATCACTAGACAGCAACATTAAAATAGACTGTGTCACCGGCAACACCATTTAGATATCGACTGTTGTATCAATTCAATCAGTTATAAACTCAAAATGAAGCGAAATTTTCCCATTCCTTTCTTTATTTTGTGAACATTCGTTCTCTGCAACTCTCCTTTCAATTTAAAAGATCACTAAGAGCTAGACACTTAACAGAAAGTGATGCAATGTTTGGAGCCACATATCTGTCACTGCAATATTGTGCTGTGAGCAGGCCCGTTGTCGTGTAGAAACACTAAATTTTCATATTCCCTTTTCCTTCAAAGCTGCCTTTAATTGGTCCACGACGATGTGACTCCTCAAAGACTAATAAGCACAGTCAGTTGATATTAGGTGTACACATATTGTAGCAATTACTCACACATTAGAAACCCCTTGTGCATCCCCTATTTCACGAACTTTTCTACCTTCGCACGTAACTTACAACGCCATTATAGAATTTCCATATAATTAAAGTGCGTCCGAGGATAAAACCAGCCCGGTGCAGAGCAAATATTTGCACAAGTCCTTCGCCGGCCTACACAGCGGGGATCCTGTATGGATGACCTCAATATACAAGCCATTAATTAGCCTGGAGCTTGTTGACCCGAAGAAACAGTCAATGAGTCCCGATCCGGCGAAGGGCCGTTCATCAGACAGACTCAATCACGGTGGAATGGCGACCGCTTCCCTCTAATTGTCGCATCGATCACCTGGCCGCCCTTTCGGCCGAATATGAGTCCATATATCTCTTAAACAACGCTGCTCGCTATTTATTGTAGACTCTAGTGCTCCGCTATTGCGATCTGTCATTCCCGCAGAGCCGGGCAAAAAGCGACGAATTCCGCGACGCCGAAGAAAAACAATGAGAAACCTCGAGCACTTTTCGCTTAAACGAGCAATTTATACTGTTTTCTGAACTGCGGCCGTTATTACCTCAAGAGGTAATTCAGGTAAGCACCTTCGACGCTGCTTGCTGCTGCACAGCTCCGCAGATCAATCTTGAATTTTTGCTCGCTTATAATCGACAGCTCGAAATAAGCTGGGCATGAAGGATTTACCTGTTACGAGATGTAGTTGCAAACTGACTGGAACTTTGATATTTGTTGACAGGAAAAACATAGAGTTTCTTTAACAGTATTTTTAAAAGTTTTTTTTTCGAAGGTAGTGTGATAATACTGTTCGATTGTAACTGACTCACTCTTCTTCTAATTGGAACTATCGGGGCAACAGGAAAAATTTGAAGTTCAGCATTATTGCAGTATGTGACGCAGTGCGACTATCGCAAATGGGGGTTTGCAATTGGATATGTGAATCTAGACCCTGTGATAGAGGAACGCATATTTAGGTGACATAATAATAATAATAATAAGAATAAATACATATATGGAAGAACTAATTAGAACAGAAGAACAGGGTAAAAGATATATTCAAAGCAAAGTTTAATATTACAGTATCTTCCGAAAAAAAATTACATCTTCCTTCGGAGGATAAGATAAATGACAAGAGAAGGAAAGGCTGCTTTCCGAATCTACTCCCTGGTCGAATACCTGAGGGGACCGTAGTAGAAGAACAAACAACAGATAGGTATGGCGTTCCATAATAAATTATACTGAATATTAAGTCACAACGTTCACAATCAAACAAGTCCTGTCTTTTATTATAGTCAAAAAGCATACATTAATAAATCGGAAAATATCTTGGTTGTACAGGGTGTTCCAAAAAGAATGGGACACCGATTAGTCATAGATTCCTTACGTCATAATAAATCTATTAAACCTAATATACCTTAGTACAAAGTCCCTTAAGTAAGAAATTATAGGGCCTTGAAGTTCAATTTCTAATTTTTTTGTTAATTTCCGCAAATGTAGAGGTGTTGATTTGAATTTTGGTATACATTCTTACTATTATGTAGTACACTAATAGGAATAATTTCATAAACTAGACTTGACTGCAAAGGGCATTTTACCTATCTTTCAAAACTTTTTTAGATCTAACTTCGTTATCTGTACCATTTTCTAAAATTTTAGGTTATTATCTGAAAGAGAATTAAAATACACAAAAATAATGTGCTCTTAGTTCATAAGCGTAAGTGCAACCGTTTACCTTAAAATGTCGATCAAAAGTTTTTGGTTGTCCTTACGACGTGCGATTATCAAGTAGCCATGATCACAAAAATAATGGGTAATGATTGTAATCTAGTAAACAACAACAAGAAATCAATTAATGACGTTGGTGACATCGGTTTTTTGTCTTTGTGCTTACAAAAATACTGCGACATAACAAACCTTTCAGCATTGGAGAATTCGTTATGTAGCGGCATTTTCTGAAACATAAACGGACAAATTCTTATGTCACTAATGTCATTAATTGATTTATCATCGTTTTTTACTAGATGACCATTGTTTTTGTGATCATGGCTACTTGATAATTGCAAGTCTTAATGACTACCAAAAACATTTGATAGGCATTTTAAGGTAAACTGAGTACATTATTACTGTGCTTTTTAATTCTCTTTCAGGTAATAACCTAAAATTTAAAAAAAAATTTACAGATAATGAAGTTAGAGTTAAAAATAGTTTTCAAAGATAGGTAAGGTGCCTCTTACAGTCAAGTATAATTTATCAAAAAAGATACCAAAATTCAAATTGATATCTCTACATTTGTGGAAATTAACAAAAAAATAAAATATAAAGAAGTTAACTTCAAGGCCCCATAACTTCTTACTGAAGGGACTTTGTACTAAGTTATATTAGGTTTAATCGATTTATTACGACGTAAGGAATCTATGACTAATCGGTGGCCATTATTTTTGGGACACCCTGTATAATAAAAAATATTAATACCTAAGCAATCGATTCAGAAGCATTTCAAGAAAAATCAGAAAACAGTGGCTTTCGCAATTTATCAACAAGAAGAGTTGAATTAGATACAGGCACAAGAAGAGACTTCTTTGCCAATTCAAATGAAGTATAGGTATATTCAACGTTTATTCAAGTTTAGTGTAATAATGGAATATTTTCATAGAGCAGAGCTCATGTACAGTTGAAGATTTGGAGATCCTTTTCTTCAAGTTTAAGTCCTGAAGATATTAGAAAACTCAATTGACCACTCCTATGCTCCTGAGGTGTTCTTCCACTCATTCTTCCATACTGTCCTCACATTTGCCCTTGAATCCGTTTTCCGAAAATTTTGTTTGTCTTCATGACCTCCACCTTTCTTACCTCCATCTTTGTCCAGCTTGAGCTTCTCTTCTCAGTTGTCTACTCCTTTGCACCTCTGACCTTGTTCCACTTCATTCTTCCATCTTTCCTTCAGTTTTCCTGTAGTTCTTTCTCTTTGTATCTGTCTTTCGAAGACTGTCCCCGTTGTTCTAAATTCTTCCATTCTTACCATATAGCCCACCATTGCTCTCTATCTTTGCCTAGCCTGGGCACAGTCAATTTTCCCTTAGTTCTTTCCATTTGAATCTGTTTTTCAAGCATTTTTCTTGCCATCATTACCTTTTTTTCTTGGTATGTGGTATAACGCACCATTTAATTTTCTGTTACGTTATTAAATAGTTCCTGGAGGCAGTTTGTTTTCGAATATGGTTTTCCCGTTTTGCCTAAATAACGGTCGACCGTCGAGATTGACACCTGTCAAAGGTTCTCGCTGCGGCTCTGCTTTGATAGCGAACCGTGGTTAAGGCAGGCTAGGCTAGAAACAATTTATTTAGAAACCACCTCCGGGAAATTGGCATGGTTTCAACTAGCAGGCTAAGAAAGCCTCAAGTATTTGTAACAATTGATGTAAGCACAGCGGCGTCTCTTCAAGCACGTCCAGGCTGATATTCAGCTTTCATAAGGTTTTCCTTTTTAGTTTTCTCTTGTAAGTAATTAGGTTTGCTTACATGCCTAATACTTCCAAGCCTCCAGCTCCCGAGCATCAAGCTCATATGGATTGTGGTTTCCTTGCGGTCTACTCCTGTTTCCGGATTTAATCGTGGCAAACGGCTTTTGCGGAGTGAGACCCAGATGCGAGCAGTTTTGGCGGCGGCGGCTTAAATTTCCTTCCTTCCCTTCGGCTATATCAGCCGGTTGTATCCCCTTCAGGTCCCTATTCAACAATTCCATACAGAGGCTGACGAGACACTCCATAAGATCACTATGAGAGTGCTTCCAACTATGTTTTGTGAGTACATGCATCGATTTTCTAGCTTGCTTGTTTTATTAATCGGTAAGGTGCTGTTGCCTGAGAATAAACAGTTCTACGAAAGCCTTCAATTATTAAACTGTACACGATAGATACTAGCTTGTTTGCAACGCCTGAAGTGTTAGAATTTCATCAGTTAGGGTGGTTGAAATTTTGTATGTACCTAATTCTTATTTCCACAAGCGTCCTTGGACACCCGGCTTATTGTAATTTTTATTTTAAAGGTTTGCAAGCTCGGGTTCTAGCGCTTCTTTATCACCCCAGCCGTTAATGTTGCTGGCGTTCGGAATTTTTAATCTGTTGTATACAATGTGTTTTAATAATTCATATTTGAGTGTTATGATTCGAGTAACTCCAACTAATTTATTTGTTACTTTTCAATTCTGGGTCTTATTGTGCCTCCAGCTTTAATTATAAAGCGAATTGTTGGCGATGTTAAATTCTATTAACTGTTGCTGGCTTATATTTTCTTTGTATTGTACTACAATCCCTCATGAACCTGCTAGTGTTTTTAAGATTTAGGTTAAAGTAAAAGGCTTGTAAGGTAGGTGGCAGATTGATCGGTAACTAGAGTTGTTTTTATGTGTTTAACGACTGGCGCGCATTGTGTATTAATTTATGAGTTTTAGTTAATCCTAAGAACCGCTGCCTAGTCCCTACAATATTTTTTCTACCGAGAGTCAGAGCTAGCTGGGGTTGTGCTTACCCCTCGTTTAAGAGTGGTACAGTGGGCACGATTACCCTCCATATTTACCCAGCCTAAACTTCTCTTCTAAATTGATCATCTATATGTTCCTGAAATTTTCTTCCAATTTATAGTTCAAAATTTTCATATATTTTCGCTTGGTTCCATTCCTTTGAATCTACTCTTCAAGTTCTTCTTGTTGTTCTAATCTCATCCATTCTTATTATGTGGCATACGATTGTTTCTCATCTTCTCATTTTTCTCAGCGTTGCCAATTCTTAGTTTGTTTTCTCAATTAGTCACTCCCCGGCTCCCGAGATTTTCATTGTCATCCTAACCTATTCCATTTTTATCATGTGGCTTAGTCATCTAATTGTTCCTGCTTTAATGAACCCTATGATGTTCTCTTATGCAACATCTCTATCTCTTACTATTCGTGCGTCTTCTCCGAGCGTTTGCCAATTTCTTTGTCCTGCTATTTTAGTATATATACAGCACGTGTTCTCGTTTTCGTGTAAGTGGACATGTAAGAGATAAATGGAAAGGATTTTTAATGTCATACCGAGCTCTTTTTATAAATAACAGCAGCAATATTAGCATCACTTGATGGGTTTCATAAATGCAATTGATGCCGAAATATAAAATAAGACAAAGTCTAGTAAATATTTCTTAGAGTCCACACACGGAAACAATTTACTGATTTATATTACGCACAAAATTAAGAGAGGTCATTTGTAAAAATTAAACTATTTTATCACAATTTATTATCTTTTCGAGATAAGTACTGCTACGATCACATTTTAGTAGCTTTATATGTCAAATAATAATTGTTAGTAATTTATAATATAACCAACAAAACAGATATTTAGCATAAGAATGTCCAGCAAAGGTAATAATTTAAAGTTCGATTTGTTATAAAATAGGGTAGGCTTTGTGAATAATTGATAGTATGATGTTTTTAGAATAGCTTTGTCTTTATGTAGAAACAAATTTAGGAGGCTTGGCAATTCATGTAATTAAAACAAAAATTGTAAATAAGACAATTGGGGGCAACCTCTTCAAGTGAGTTAGTTGTGTTTTTGCCAAGATCCCCCAATACAAGTGATTTTTATGTGCTATTAAATACCCAAGTTTACCAAGAAGTTGTGTTTTATTGAGAGAGTGTGTCCTGGGTGATTTGTGAAAGTTTTCCGTCAGATTGTGCATCCTCCAGGTAGATACGAGGCTTCAATTTGGTCCAGTGTAAGGCATGGTATTTGGGATGTGATTCTACGGAGGCCCAGTCAGTTTATAAGTGCGTGTACAAGTGTATAAGCGAGCAGTATACGTATGGTGCAGCGAAGCCTTACAACAAAGCCCCCAGCTTCAGTAAAAGCGATCCAAAACGTCATCGAGGTTGCAACCGACATCCAGGTGGGTTTGAATGCAGATTTGGGCCTAGCTAACCGCAGGCTGGCAACGATATTTTGCTCAGAGTATCGTAGGAGCTCCAGCTCGGTGCAACTTGCTCTAGATTAATCGCAGCAACCATCTAAAGGTCAGATTTGCCATCGAAAAAGTTTCTTTTTGTGAGTATGTTTGATTGGCGTCGCTTTTAAGCTTCACTGCGTGGACATCGATAATTTAATTAAAATTCGGAACTGTTTTTTGTACTGTTAAGACAAGGAAACCATCTTGAAATCAATGTCTTTCCCGTCAATTAGAAATACTACACTTGTAAAATCTAATTAGTGAAATAATACTAATAACTGTTTTACCAGACTTAGAGAATTAATAATCTCAGATTAGCAGTTTAATTCGAATCTAGCGACCTTGTCCTGAAGTTAGAGTCATTTTAATTAATTATAAATAAGTAGTATAAACGAATATTAGCCGGGCACTTTACAAAAGTTGATATAATTAGAACCTTATAGATAGAGTCATATAAATAATTATAGAAAGCACTTCAGTACTTTAACGGCTAAGGTGTCATCTTTAGGGCGTTTCTGAAAGCAGGTTACTAGGTTAGCACTTAGAATTCCGAAAAATCGCTAGAGCGATTATTTATGGAGCAATTATTCAGAGAAAATAAAGCAAACATGGGTGAGTGCGCATCTAACGGAACTCAAATTTAGAAAAGTGAAAATTTATCTGAAGCGTCAGAAAAGGAAATGCAGTTACTACGAGACAGGATCTCGCGAGGCTCTTTTGCTTGGTAAAATATTTTACTCCGCGGTGACAAATGGTCAGAGGGTCGGTGGCGGACGTTTCGCTGACGTTCATTATATAAAAATCTGAACTTGCGGCTAGATGAGAAATATAATCGCTTCTAAGTTTAACCCTCCTCAAGCTGTACTTTCGAATGCTTGTCGGAAAACTTATTATTGTCAAGCGGGCTTCGGATGGCACATTTTCTTCTTGTGGCCAAATAAAACTGCCGAGAATTGTGGAAGCAATTGCAAAACATGGATGATAAAATTTCTAAAGCGATTGAATTTCCACTAGTACAACTTGTAGTAATTATCAAATAACTGAGCTGCTATATATAGGATTATGTTGAGTTGGTACTGTAAAAATCTTATACAGAAAAAGTTATCTAAAAGCAGGAAATTGTAATGAAGGTTGTAAAAAAAGTTGCTTTAGTGGTCGGGTTGCAATGCAAACCCGTCACTTAATCCCCGAGTAAATTTAGCTAATTCAATAAGGGAAAAAGAAACTAGCAATTTTCTGGAAACCGTTGATCGATTCAATTTCGGCTAAACTAGTGTGTAGACAACGAGCATTAAATAAAACCCTGGGAATTTAGTTACAGAATAATTCTGGAAAATTGTATGGCTGCAGGAAGCTTTACTAACTAACTTTTGAAGAAACTATTATAAGATCAGTTAAATGTATTCTACGACACCTCTCCTTCAAAGTTAAGAAAACGGTGAGGAAGCATTGTCCTTTACTTCCAAAAAGGCTTTTTACAAAGGCTTTTCGAATGATCTGAATATTTTTACTGTGGTAGGTTAGAATTTTTGAATGTCTTTTGTTTCCGGTTCGAAATATCAAACACTGGAGATCATGTTGCTTTTTAAATTTATAAATAACATAGGGCGGCTACATAAACGTATAGTGGAAAGGATTTCCATCCATGAATTACTGCTAACGAAGCTGTGGTGTTTCAAGATTTTACACCATGACAAATGCAGATATTAGGGCTGGAGCTGAGGTATACACAGACATCATTCATATTGCAGAAGTTAAAACATATATTTGGTTTGGTTACATGATAAGATGATAACACAGAGGTCGAAAAAAAAGATGGCAAAAATGATCGTGAATAGAGAGGGCGAATGCCGAAAACACCTTTTTAGAGTTTTGTATCATTTGGTAAAAAATCTGTGTTATTTTCCTCTCCTGCCAACTGCGAGGGTTGTTCAGCCTATAAACAGCTCCAAAAGAGAAGGTTTCTGTCACTAACTGAGAATCAGAACAGCAGCAATGAAAATAACCTTAACAAATGATGACAAAAATGAGGGAAGAGCCAGGCAGGATGCTTGGTGGCCTAGAAGCACTATACTTGGCGCATCGAACAAATAAAGTGGCTTATGCAACCCAAATAACGTATTTCAAAGCTGCCTGGATAAATATTTTAATAATAATTACTAAAATATACGGTACCCCCCACCCAAGAAAAGCGCCCTTCCGTGCTTTCCAAGAATACTTCGATAATCAGCATCACTCCGTTTCGCTAATACAATGAAATTCTATGAATCAGTTATTTATAAAAAAAAAAAAACCAAAAAAAAATTTTTTTGCTGACGACCATAGCTCAAAAGTTGATGTTGCCTTCATTTTCGGAGGACCTATTGTATGAAAACGATCCAAGACTTCAGGAAGGTTCCTGGCGACCGGAATCGTGTACACATACGAACATACATCCCCCGCACAGCACGTTTAGGCACCCCCCAAATTGATCTAGTGGGCTGGGATCTTCACCAAAAGATCCGCACCGACGAGACGGAGATTTGATATAGTGGGTTCATTAGTCGGTTGGCTCGAATTTTAGAGATATTTGACTCAGAGTGGTTTTCGATATGAGGGAATTTCAATACTTCGTACACTTCGTGTCGAAGTAATTATTAGATATGGTAGTCCTTATAAGGAGATCTAATTTTAACTGACATTTTTTGAGGTTATGAAACAAATAGAAACTTCGACAAACTTAAAAAGCATAACATTGGTTCACTTGTAACATGTAGGCAATAATGCGATTTAGTAAGAGCCAGGCCACATGCATACATATTACAAGTGCACAAATGTCATGCTTTCGAAGTTGGACTAAGTTTCTATTTGTATCATAACCTCAAACAATTATTTAATGTCAGTTGAAATTAGGTCTAATTATGAGGATCGCAATTTCTGATTCTTTAATAATTATTATTAATATACTGATCCTGTCAGCTTTGTAATATGTTATTGGGTTGCATAAGCCTCTCTATTAGTTGGCTGCGCCAAGTATAATCACCAAAATGGAGTAATTTCCAATGCACAACTCAAAATTCTTGTCTGAAATGTTATGGCTTGGTCACTGCTGGCCAAGAATTAAAAATCTTTATGATCACCTAGATATAACTCTAATATCAGAAACATACACGGCATGATGAAGCTACATAAAAATCCCAAGATACACAATATACCATAGCCAGCCCCCTAAAGGAAAGTTAGAACGGGGTACAACTATCATCATCAACAATAGCATACAAAATTAGAAGTTTCCCAAATACAAACAACGCAACCTAAAGGCCACTGGTAGAAATAAGTAAACTGGTACGGCAAACTCCCAATCTCTGAATTAAAAAACACCAATTTAAATCATTTTTCTTAACCTTCGAACACAGCTTCATAACCGAATGATACCTCACTGATGTTTAGGATTTGTGACATAAAGAGATCGACTACTATGATAAGAAATAACCTGCCACAACTTCCCACTGGTCAACCGACCTATTGGCTTTCGGATGTCATAGACTTTTCTGTTACCAAAGGCACAGCTCGTGACTGTCTTATATATTTAGTCTTGCTCCAAACTAAAAAAGAAACCAGACCGCCAGTAATAACAAAAACAGGAATGAGAATGTATATATTTCGCGACATCGTATCAAGCCAACTAAGAAGAAACTGTTGATGTGGAGGTGGAATAGTTAACCCGACAATACAACATTTTATTTGAACTTTAACACCTACAACACGCAAGACCGATGAGTCTAAGCAAAGCATGTTAAGAAGAAACTTAAAGAAAAAAACTAAGAAAGCGCTGGCGCAGTACCCACTGCTGCTCGCATAAAAAGAAATATGTTTAATAATACTTTATAACATATAAAGTGTGCCACAAAGGCAAGGTACTCTGTCAACCCATCTATCTCATTTGCACCCCTAACACAGCAATAGCCAATATCCTAACCTGTCCTCCAGATACTTTTAAAAGAGTAACACGTCCTAGGGTCCTATTGATTAATACACATTTTTAGTTTCAGAATTGGTCACCAAGGACCGGCGTTGCGTGCAATGTCTAAAGATGCGGAGCCGCATGTCGCTTTGCTGGCGTACCAAGAGAATTGCAAACCTATCCAGGCGCTTGGGTACCCAGTAGTCGCTAACTAACATACATTTTTAGAAATAGACTTTTACTAAGTTTAGTTTTAATAAAATTTGATAGTGAGATTAATATACAAGTTTATCCGATCTGTTCTCAGTCTAATCAATCAGAGCAAAAGAATGAGCCTTCGGCTACTGAACTCCCACGGGGCGAATGCACTTTTGTTGCCTTTTCCGTTTTTCTGTTAACTAGCCAGTTCTGCTGGTACGCGTGGTTTTTATTTTTATTACTATTTAGCTCGATTATAGTTGTGGTGTCAGTATTTCATCTTCTTGCATCTCGTCAGACTATTTTGCTTAGATTTTATTTTGTACAATATTTGATGCTCTATTAATTTCTGCAAAATTTTAACTGTTTTGTCATCTTTTAGTATTCTTAGTTGATGTGTATCACCGTTCCCTTCATATAATCGATTTAAAAAAAAATGTGGTCCGCAGCAACTTCTGCAATACCTTCCGTTTTTTTAATTAATTTCAACATCTAAAAATATAACATAGAGTAGAAGGGGAAGTTGAGGAAAATGACTTAATTAGATCCGACAGTTATTTAAGTCGAAGTTACTACATGTAATCTGTAATTCCCAAGAGTAAATTCAGGTATCCAGAAAACGGCGTTAGGGAATATAGAAATACGGACAAGGCATTGTACATATTTTGAAAATTATATACATTGCTATAAGGTTCAACGCTAGGATTACACCGCATTTCAAACGTTCCTTTCAATTCTATAGTACTTGGGTTTGTTTGAAGACAGAATACTGTAATTTTATTATTAGATAATATTTCTTGCTACTCTGTTCCAGCGCAATTAGCTAGACGTATAGCGCTCTAATCTGCGAATAGTAAAGTTTTCATGGAAATATATTCAACTACCAAGGGATTATAATAAGCCGTTTAAACTTTTAAAGTTCAAAAAGTAGTTTGTACTAGCTGTACAAAGCAATTCGGCGCGATGGTACAATTAAGTTCCAAATTGCGCGCGACGTTGCCAAACTATCTGGAGCCGGCCCTAATTGCATCTGGTAAATGAGGTGTGCTTTTATAATTAGGCAGTGCACCTCACATCCGGGGCCACATCGAATTTAAACTTTCACGCTCATTAGCCGATTAGCTTAATTTCTTTAACGACCTTTTTTGCCGAAACTGTTGTGGGCGTTCGTAAACTCATGGCGGCGGATCTGCATTTGAATGGCAATGCATTTCGTCTAAGAACGGCAATTATGCAAATTGCCGCGGAAAACATTCGAAGTCGATGTCATAACGCGAAAATCCCCAAAACAAACCGCCCGCGGCGCGGCGGCTAATTGATAAATGTTGCAATAACACATGCATCTGCAAGCAAACAGGATGCAGCTCTCCGTCTCTGTAATTGCAGCGTGGAGGCGGCAGCACCGCTACTGTCTATATCGCGGATTAATTTACTAATTACCGGGTCTGCAAAACCAAGAATGTGGATGCGCATTCTAAGTGGTGATGGTTAGCTGCAAACATAACATCAACCTGATGCGCAATTAAGAAGTTTGGAACAAATGGGGACGGCTCCATGGAATGAGCTGAGCATAAACACGCTAGGAAAACATCTCTAACATTGCAAACTACAAACAGTTCTCACTAAATCCTGAACATGTAAAAACCGTCTTAGACAATTAGGATAATCTTTGGAGTACTTGGGCGGTATTGTGAACGTAATTTCTGATTTCGTGTTGGTGTGTGTCACGCCTCCAAACCATTAAATATGTATTAATAAGGTCTAGAGAAAACTCTTCTGCTGTTATGAAAGACCACGTTTTAGCCGCATTTATTTACTTGTTAATTTCAGAAATTCTCTATTTGTAGAACTTCTATACAACGGAAGTCATTGAGTCAGTTTTTAAATTTACTGTGAGAACTCATTCAACCGACAACTGGACAGGTATTTTATTTATTTGACAAAATTTCAAAGATTTCCTTAATTTCACATGCTGGACAGAGTAATTTGTTACCAATTACAACACGAGGCAAGTTTAAATGGTGCTCAGTAGCTCAGCTATGTAAGAGCGGGCCTTACACTGAAATAAGAGGGGGGTCATTTCTGATATTCGAAATAATTGCACCTTGAAGGTACTGGGGTATGGGAATAAACTCGTATTTACTTAGGATGCCACCATCAGCCGGTAATGTAGCCGTTTCACCATGGAAACACTCTGATCACGGATCTGGGATATGTGTGCGGTGCTCAACTTCGAGATTTGGTCTTTACCTCATTTCTGTGTCTCTGAAAATTACACATGCAACATGAAATAATAAACCATACCTGACTTAGCTGAAATGCAGTTCAATGCTGACACATTTCAAAAATCAAGGGAAGTAACACACCCCGGGCGTGAAGAATGAAGAGAATCCCCACGATGTTGAAGAGGGGGATCTTCTTCAGAGCTTCGTTCGAATAATGGACAACGGTAGATTCAAGATTTTTCCACGAGCACTCAGCCCGAATCTACACGCCCTGTACGTCTTCAAGAATGCGTCAATATGCTGATATGACTGCCACACAAGGCGTCGATAAAAGATGGGTACCTACTTTTACATTCGATCAGAGGGCGATATGAAATTTCAGGGGTACTTCACTTAACCCTACTAGGGATAGACCTGACAATCATTGTAAATTTTCCGAAGCTACACGGCAAAGCTCTATATGCACACGTCACAAACACTATGACTTTTTCCATACTTGTTCCTAATCAATTCTAAAAATGAACGCACGGCGTAACGATCACTGCACACAACAGGCTCTCCTAGATGGTTACTGATCGACTACTCAAATTGATGTTCCGCCTCCGCCGACTTGAAGGAATTAACCAAACGGAAATTCTAACCCCTTCTGCGTTCTTTCCTTGCGCGCTAATTACACGCCGGTATTCAGTTTCTAAACGATCTTAACAAAAATTTTCGCCCCTGCTTGCAATATTAATACAGTTTTTCAGGATCTCCTAAACGAATCAATGTTTAGTAAGTGCCTAGAAGCTATCTTTTGTATCTTTAAGACTCGATAATCGACATTTATCTCATTCGACCACCCACATTACTAATAAACCACATATTTGCCTTCGTTCCACAAAGGGTTAACATTTTTTCTTAAAATTTAATCTTGGTTGTACTAGTCATAAGCGCATCCGTTGAATTATTTATTCCATAGATTTTTATTCGTAGAGATTCTCTAGAGATGAGTTAACATCTTACCTTTTTATGGTACTACGATAAAGTATTTATGCTGCTATTTGCAATATTACTAACATTACAAGGTCATTAATTTTAATATAGTTTTGACATTCACTTTGCTCATTTTCTATGTGAGTTAGCGTAGGTTATCATTGCTATCGCGTTAAGGTTTGACCTGGCCTTCTTACTCACACAATTTATGCCATTTCTAGCCACCTTAAAAGTTCTTTCAACAAGATTCCAAGTCCTCAGTAACTACTAAACATGTTAACCTGATCCTCTTAATTAACAAACTAAAAAGTACATTATTAGAAGACGTCCGACAGCTGTGTCATGCTTTGTGTTATAGTTTGGTGCTAATTAATAAAAATTTATAAATATTAGTAAACATTACGACTAATTTAAAATTAACTAAAGTGTTTCGTAGATTTTTCTTCTATTATATTTGTGGGATCATTTCTAGGTTTAGTACACTCTCCCTTATTTATTAGTGTCACGGCGTTTTCCTTATGTCTGCCTGTGTCAAGCATTAAAGTCAAGAGAAACTTAGCCAATTAAGTTAAAATTTGTTCCACATATGCTGGAAAACAATAATAGCCTCGGCCCCATTTCCAGATATCACGGACATCAACCGTGGATTGCGAAAATTAAAGTCTGCGAACTTTCCGCATTGGCAGCCATAGAGGTGTATTTAACAAAATTAAAAAGAAAATCGTCTCGGCATGTAATCCCGCCGATATTATTCGGTCCACACGCTAGAACTTTAAATTGAAACTTTGTGAGATGGCTGCCTATCCTGGTACATTCTCGAATCTGTCGTGCTAGGCTACAAGTAATTTCTAGGCAGTGGAGACTAAAAACCGCACGGAAAGTATGTCTGAGTTGGCAGCAGCGAAATGTTTCCCGCTGGAAAGTTGCTCGTTTCCCCTCGCGCCTGCCATGATAATTACAATGGTAATGATGCAATTAGCCGCCAGATAATGAAAATGATAATTTTTAAATACAAACTTTGCCTGATGCTTATATCTTGAGCTTCCATTGTTGGCGAAACCGGATAATCCTCCTTTTTGCTACTGAAATCTGACATTATTTACTCATTCTACCTTTTTAAAGGTATCGCTGTTACTACGCTTAGGTCACATTGCATATAATTTAGTGGTTATTGTGACGAATGTAAATGATCCAGTAAGACATATAGGAACTCATAGAGCATTTTTTATTAATTTTCATTCACAATTCTAATATTTTGAGCAGTTATAATGTATTATTACCGTGCATAGGTACTAGAATAGAAGTTGATCTAATTCTAGATTTATGGGTCTATGCGTTTCTAGATAATAGACATATTGTAGCCTGCACATGTTGTAAAAGGATCCTCAGACAAACAAGCAAAGCAGATTTAAACTGTTAACGAGCAGCGTTCACATAGTTCACGCACTTTTGTCCACGCTTAGACTACTAACGAACTAAGTTAGCTTACTAAATTTACGTAGGCTACGTTGCTTTCTAAAGGTAAACGCACCAAGGGCAAGAACAAATCATAACATGTACATAACTTAAGAATACACTGTGTACATAAACTGATATAAAAAAATGATCGGTAAATGTTAGACGATATAGCGATATTGACTTCGCCAATTTTTGAATATAATTCTTGCTATTAACCTATGCTGGCGAGTATGACGTCAAATGCGCAACATTTAATAATGGTTATGTCGCTTTGCTATCATTAAAGTCCGTTGTAGATTAAAGGGCGCTAATAGAAGTATATTGCTCTCCGCGATATTGCCACATTTTCTTTAATACGCATTGGCTACAGAATGTGTCATGCGATATTGACCAAAATTGTATGTCACGTAATATCTGGTGACAAGTTAATAAGGAAATTCTTAAGTAACAATACGCTGATTGTAGAAAACATACTAATCCTCAAAATTTAAGACTTACAGTTAAAATGGAGATTTATATTTAGTGTTTTATAGTCTGAGCTGAAAATGCGCCTTTTTCATTTATTAAGCGCAGTATTTTCTATTTTTAAGATGGAAGACATGCATTACCTGGATTTCAAGACGTAGTCGACTGGAGTAACTCACCTGAAACAAAAATTTATTGTATACTCGTACCCACACTAATTTCAATACCTGATATATTTGGTAAAGGAACTATATGTTTAGTACCGAATTTGGTTCCTTATATGTTTGGTATAGAATGAATATGAAAGATTGCTACGATTTTGTCTACTAAAAAGACATGCCAAAGTGTGATTCTGTAAAAATATGCCAAGAAAAATCATTATAAAAGAATCGTAAATCGAAATAACAATAATACATATCGAAATTGGAATACGTGTAAAGAGATTATTTAGATTGAATATTTTTATTAATTCATACTTCTTCTAAGTTATACCTTCTTGCATGTTTTTACAGACTAAAATGAAATTCATACTAGGTTTACAAACTATAATGACATTCATTCTATTCTGTATCGCCTACAGCCTAAAGCAGAGAGAAAATTACTTATGGATGTAGGCTTCGCGCAATTAAGCGATAGTCGCAAACTGAGTAATTAGCGTCCGAAGTGACAAATTGAATCCGAGATCCGAGTGAAAAAATTACCCTATTTAGAACTCAAATTTCAGAAATATTCCGCTATCTAAGAATTCTAGGATATTCAGGTGGTCGATTAATGCTTTTGGGGGATATTGACCGGCTGCGCAAGAATCGCGGTAATCCCATTGACCGACCGCAGATGAGGAGTCTAGCAATAAAACCCAGGGGTGACGCAAGCTGTTCGTATGAAGGTGACCTAATGCTTTGGCCGAGAAGACATCCGGTTGCAGCAGAAGGGTAATAAAGCAATTCCAACTTTCCGGCTTCAAAAACGGAACATAATGATTAACTGCACTTTCGAGAAAACGCAAAGTCCATCCGGCCACGAACGAGCAATAAACGACCCTCTACATACACAACTAGAGTCGCATGGTTCGTTTCGAACCCGCATCACTTTCAATCCGTTCGTCAACTTAGCTGTTTCGAGCGCGTTGATTGTTAGCGTATACAGTTATTTTATTCGCACACTACATGTGCAGTTGTTTATCTTGCTTCATGTACTATGAACGTGTATGGTCGCTAATAAAATTTGTTTAATTAAATAAATGGTTGTTGCTCCCCATAAAGTTCCATTTCGAAATACTCATGGTGTTATCAACACGTGAACAAGCAGCAGCCAAAGCATTTTTACAGGAGGCGTAGGCACATTTCAAGAAGATTTAGAAGGCGAACTCAGAAAACTTACGAGTTCTGTAAAGGGCGTTTCCGGATGAGTTACGTCCATTTTTAGGCACGTGTGTGTCTTCTTACCTATATATCGAAACATTGCAATAATAAACAAGCATTATACCTTCAATAAAAATCTAGAGATATCTGTAGTTGATTCCCTTAGTAATGACGGTCAACAAGTATTATCACAAACCAATAAAAACATCAATTTTCCGGCTTAGTTCTGTAAAAAAATTACGGACTAGTGCTGCGAAGAAGTACTTTTCGGCCTAAAAATTGTATAGTTTTTATGATTATTTATTAAGACGGGTGCCTAAGAAAAATATTTAAATCATATTTGCAATTCTACTTTTAGGCATAGTTATTTGAAGTTGTCTATGTCTAACCATAATTGGCTCTAGTGTACAACAATTGATATGTCTTGTCCATAAACCTGTAGCCAGTTGGATATTCTCGTCTTTTTGCTTTTGTCGCTCTATTGTTATGCGTGTATAATATGTTTATTTAGTATGCACGCTATATATCCAGAAGTGTGGAAGGTTACATAACACACTTGCACAATAAGTTATGAAATTTTGTGTAAGTAAAATTTCAAAGTGGTTGATTGCTGTTTATAATACTAAAATAATTACAATGACACAGAAAAGATTTCTATTTTTCATGGAACTTCAGACTTCGTTTGGTTGCAAGTGATAACGTAGTCTTGCGATGTTTAAGAACAAAAGTGAAAAGCACTCCTTTATAGGAAATGCTGTACATAATAGAAGATGGTCTTGATAATAGATTTGTTTAATTGTCATAATGATGCTGTATTTTGTACTGCAGTTGTATTATTGTCAAATGTCCTTTTGCTCTTATGACGATTCCAGTACTTCGTGTATATTGTCTTAAAGAATAAATTATATTACTATTATTATTTACGAATCGATTCATTCACTAAATAAAGGTGAAATTGTACAAAACCGCCTTAGTTTTAAATTACGTCTAAAATTTAAAAGAATTATGGTTGTTCGTTTTCTATTATGTTTATTATGTTACTTTCTTATTTCAAGTGCACATCAAGGATGTCTAAATAGCTCTGGCACTATTAGGAAGAGCTTAGTTTTTTCTTTTCGTTGATTTTATTAATATTTATTCTTTTACCTATATTTAATTCCTTCAAGTAGTAGATTTCCGTAGTGATACTTATTTCAATGTGATACTCTCTCAAGAAGTTGACAAATAATATCTGATGTTAAAGAGAACAAACTACATTTTCGGAAGAGGCTGCTGAATGAAAAAGCCGGATAGAGCAGTTGGCGATCGATATCGGGTCTGATGAGACTATTCACAGTTGGGCACCAAATTAACTGTACTCTACTCAGAAAGCAGACCTAAGATGTAGAGTAAAAATATTCACACATCACTAAGGCACATACCTAACACAATGGTTGCTACGCAAGCACAAAAGGCGCGCTCCAGCTTTGTAATTCGAAATACGGGGCAAGTTGAGCACAGCACCACCAGATAGCGTACAAAGCACCAGCTTCTATACGGCTAAGGTAAGAAAAGGTTAACCATAATGCAATACAATACAGAAATGGATAACTTAAATTATATTACATTAAGTGCTATTTACTCCTAGTTTATCAATGTCTGTCTTGTAATTAATTAGGTTTGGAGATTTTTTATTTTAATGCATTCTACGAAAAATGTTTGTTAAATTTTATTCAATATGTGGTATTTTTGGCATATTAAAGTAATTTGTCTATTGCGTGATCTAAAAATTCTGTATTTGGTGTACTTGGGGTTTAAATTTTGGCTTTTATTTATTGTTTGCGTTGCTTTATTTTTTATATATTGTTTTATTTGTCCTACATAATTGGCATTAAGGATGTTACAATCTATTTGATAAACTATATTTAATTAAATTTTTATCGGTATTCTCTTTAAGGTTTTTATAAAATAACTTTATTGTTTTTAAAAGCTTGTTTTTATGTTATTTATTTTGAGTTCCCTTTATATTTCGTTAAATCAATGAGGTTTGTGTGAAATTCTTGTGTAAATTTGATTATCTGTTTGCTGGTTGTTAGAAATATCTGCAAGTGAGATAAATTATAGTTTTTACTTTGAATAGTGTTAATTTTCTAATTATTTTAATATTAATGAAATCAATACGACAGTTGTATTCCAAAAAAACTTTAGTTATGAGTTTAAATTTTCATGGCAATGATTTTTATATAATAGAATCGTGGTTCGGTCTACAAATCTTGAAACTAAACTTTTTTCTGTATTTTATTGTCGTACATGACTTGAAATTTAAATATTTACTCACTTGTTTTATTTTTATACAGTACCAGGTCTAAGAAGTTTATTGAATGGAAAATATTGTCATTTTTTATTATAAATTGTAAGGTAAGGTGTGAAGGTTGAAGATTGAAGTTTTTTGTCATTTTTTACAGAAGTGGCAAAATGTCAAAAAAGTGGCAGTTTAGTCCAATTCTAAATATTACAATAAACATGCCTGTGGCTCCAAAGTAAAACTAAAGTGTTTTTTCTTCAACAAAGTGAAAATGTATCCAATCAAATTATGTAATTGTTTTCCGAGTTTACTATGGAGCTAGAAAACTCTTAGCAAAAGCCTTTAATTTTTGTAAACTCCCGAGTTTGTTTCAATGAAGTGTCTTAATTCGATTATCGCATCACAAATAAATACGTGCCCGTAACTTTCGAGTTTCAAAGGTTAAAGACTTGAACTAGGGATGGGCGCGTCCTGGCGGGTCCCGTCGTGAACGTGAGTCATATTTAAAAATCGGGCCGTGAAAGTGAGTGAACAGTTTCAAGGCGTGATGCACGTTTCACGATAATTTCACGTTAAATATTTAGCAACGCTGCCTATCCATGTGAAAAAATCTAGAGCTGGATTCATTGTACTTCTGTGTGGCAGCCTGCAACGACGGGGCTACGCACCTGTATTGTGTTGTGAATGTTGTGTCTATAGTCAATCGCGTGTCTGTAGTACCAAGTAGAATTTACTTTTAGTTCCTCGGACGTAAAAGTATATTTAAAGCTAGGGATTAAAAGTACTGCCTAACAACATATAACTTAATGTACTCGTATCAGTAAGGAAAACGTCAATTTCAATGACAGTTTTTGGTATTAAAAGTAATATTTTTGAAGACGATTGCAAGAACTGTGTTTGCGATCAATATTTGTCCCTTTTTGTAAGCTATTGTAGTCAATTTTCATTTATTTCTTTTTGTGTCTACTATTCCGATTGCAAAATATAACGTAAATTATTTATTTTAGAGTTTTTAGTTTTGTTGCGGGTCTTTTATTGGTTTTAAATTTTAACATTCTTTTCTGTCTGAATTTGAATTTTCAAATAATTGCTGCGGGTCACGTCGTGAGTGAAGGATCACGCCGTGAACTTGAGTAAACGTGAGAGTGACCGTACGTAAACGTGAGTGTTCAAAGTAAGCTGTAAACGTGCTTGACGTGAGTCTCACGCGCCTATCTCTAACTTGAACTATCGATTACTCATGGTAGTGCTTTCATAACAAAATGAGGGAAAAATAATATGGGCAAAAACGTAGTTTCTCACGCCATTTGTTAATTGTAGCAAGCACATTAAAGCTACATTCTCTAAACGTCAAGTATTTTGGCTTAATTGGGAATTTTGATAGCTATCGGCTTTATTATTTCTTGTTTCATTAACATTAAAAGTGTCATATTATTGGTAAGAAGTTTTCCAACATTTCCACACCAAATTACATCTTGGTCACACCCCATAGAACGCCTCTCATTCCATCAGTTAATTTTTAAAACCAAAGTACCTTAAGTGTTCTCTATCAAACTATTAGATAATATCCGTAAGCAGAAGCAGTTGTAGGAGATATATCCAAGACGACGTAACTGTTTTTTTAAATTCTGACTAATGCTTCGAACAATTCTTCCCAACCCTATCAAATGTATCACGTTAACACAGCACTGACAGAGAAATGCCTGTAATCTACTAAAATATTCCAAAAAGTACTAATAAACCTTGAGATTGTGGCTTCAAAAGGGTGTAGTTTTAATGTAATCGCAACATCCATTGATTTTGTTACTGTCCTGCGTTGCACAATATCTCCCTTGTCTGAAAAAAATGGCGCAGCAAAAAATTGTAATACAAAAGAATGCTTCCTGCAGCTCGGGTTGACACCCAACAACCACCAGCGCTTTCCAAAAATATATTTTAGTGATTTAGAACGTGCGCCACCCTTAACCGCGAAAGGACAACCAGCATGCAGATACAAGCGAAAGTGATACGCCCGAAGATTTATCGCAGTTTATTTTTGCCTTGTGAAAATTGCAAATCACGCAACCAGCACGGAAATAAAGTGGAAATAATAACGCCAAGTACTAAAACTCTTCATGAGGTACAGGAGTAACATTCTATTAATAATTGTTGCTGAAAAACTTTTATTGCCTACTTTAATTGAATTTCAGCAATGAGAACAGAACTTTCGCTGTGGTTATGACAGTCTTTGGAGCTTTTCCAAATTACTCCAGTTTCTTGTACAGTAAAATGCTATATGATTTTATTGGCAGGGAAGGTTACCGCCTCAACTATGCTTCAAAAACGTAGGCAAGAAATTTAAAATTACTAATTTCAGGGAAGGCGGCCACTTAGGACTTCGTCCAAGAGCATAATTGGCCCGAACTATATACTTTACTACATTTTTACCTTTGCAGGAGCACTGTACTCCACCAACAGGAGTATAAGTTTCATATTAATTAGCGGAACTAAGTTTCAAACTACTTTCTTAGTTTAACTAGTATAATTAGTCCTTCTTTTTGACGATGCCGGAGTAAATGGAAGAAGCTTTTAATAACAAACACGGATAATCAGTTTTGCACTTTAATGAAATTGCGAAAGTTTCGCGATTTTTGCACTTACCTTTGACCCCTGTACAAAAGTGGCGTTTTGATGAATATTACTACCGGATCTAGACATTCGATAACTTCTTTTAAAATATAAGCCAGTAGAAAAGCGGGCCTGCCATAACATGAAACATAATAAAAAAGTGAGGCTATGTAATAATATACAAGAATATATGTACAACATAAGTTAATGTAGCATGTAGTTTGATGTTACTGCAGTGGAGTTATGCACATATCTTTGGCATCTGTGCGTAAATCGGACCTTCACTTCCTATTGTAAAGAACCATCATTAATTATCATTCAAGTCTAATAAATTACATTCTTGCTGTATGCACTGTATCTACCTGGGCTTATTTTTTTAGATATTTAAGTAATCAATTAGTAATCCCTATGCTGAGACGCAGATTTAACTTTGATTTTAAATCTGTACCAAAAATAGAGTTGCTGATTGGCTAAAACTAATTTTTACACTGTGAACCAAAGCAGATAAAAACTATTTAACTTTAATAACATAATTGTCATGCTTATTCGCCGTTACAAATCGTTATTTCGTATCTTACTTGCTATCACTTCAAAGGTGCTATTTATTACTATCATTCTGATTGTTTTTACGAGTAATCAGAAGGGAATGTGCCAATTAGAAACACCTTCTTATTTAGTTACAACCTTTTCCTAGGTAGGCTAACCCTGACCCGTTCTCCCGAGTGTAGTCGATGGCATGTTAACGTTCAAGAACGGATAAAAATAATGTAACAAGACTACATCGTCTACAGATCACAGATGACTTATGTTTTTAAATACATTTTCTGAAACTGATGTAAAGATTTTTCATAGTAATTGGTCTACTTATCGTACTCCTTTTAGTATCTTTATTTTCTTCGTCGTATATCGTCATTGATATGTACCTTCTGAGGCGATCAGTGTCTTGTATCTAGTTGGTATCATGTAAATCTCTCAGGAATATCCATTTTTCGATTTAGTTGATAGCCCTGTCATAATCAACAAAGGCTAGGTAGAGCTAGACATTGTACTCTGCTGATATTTTCTGTTAATAAGCGGATGGTCTTACGATATTGAACTTTGTTATATATTTTTCTAAAATCTGTCTGATCTACTGATGTTTTCTCTTGAAAAGCAGCACAACCGCTATATTTTCCATGCAACGAGATTTTTTCTTATTGAAGACGTTTCTTAAGTAGAATCTTTAAAGCTTGTTCAACTATCTGTCCTAACATTTGCAACACCTCACTCGTGATTCGGTCCTCCCCTAGTGCTTTTTGGGTGAATATGTAAGACTAAGAGAGCAATCTAAGACATATGCAAGAAATATTTATATAGGAAACGAACACATGGTGACAATATACCTACACAGTTTGATCTACGTGAAAGACGTGGATTTGATGGCCAATAGTAGACGAAAATTGCAAACAATAGCATTTCAGTGTATGAAAAGGATACCGATTCATACACTATAAATAAGAATAATGAGGAGAAGATCAAACGTGTAAAGAACAATCAAGAAGATCAAAGAGAAAAGATTCATCGAAAGCTATAAATACCTGGGTGTAATTATGTACGTATATCTAAAGAAAGATGTAGCAATGTTGTACATAGTAAGTAAAGCCTATAATTTTCCTATATAATCAAATCAATGACGTTGAAGTACTTTAGAAAAATAGAGAAAAAGTCGGAAAAAGAGATAAGATCAGAAACCAGCCCATAAGAGAATAAGTGGTGCAGAAACCCTTGGTACAACAAATAGAGGAATAGCTAAAACAGTCTTACGACCTTATGAAGCATAATAGAAGAACAGCTAGAAAGAGACGAAAAGGCACAAAATAGAGACAAGTACAGACGATATATTCAGGCTTCAATGCCGCAGCGACAAACACCTATAGATAACAAAATTAAACGCTATGTTGATGGACCACACCCTCCTGTCTCGTTTGCTATGTATCATGAGAGTGGTTGGATACAAAAGACCAATGTTTTTAATTCTCGAAAGATGTTTCTCACAGTAACAGTCTACTTAATCAGTTAGTCATTCTACGTGGCATTCATGCCACCACTGAGAGCATACTATAAACAAGAGGTGGGTAAATACCTAATTAATCACTTTGGACTATACATTTCTCTAAGGACTCACATAGGGTGACACCAAGAATTGGTGACCTCGAAGTACCCTAGCTCAACCTAAGTTGCTCTTCATCTGGTTTCAGGCTTTCAGGTGAGGTTTTTTCCCTTTCACCTATGCTATAGATCTCCTTTGACCAACCCTTGCCACTGCCCGATGCCGAAACTTTCTATCGCCTTTCAAGCCCTACACCCGGGGTAAATAGCAAGTAACGCGAGCTTACAATGAGTCTCTTAATTTAACTTTCTCCTTCGCATGTTTATTCCTCCAATAAACTTCATTATGTGAAGAAACCAAGAAAAATTACGCTCAGTCCCGGGTAAATGTTATTTCACCAATGAGTAAAAAGTAGAGAAGCAAGATAAAACGTAGAACGTACAACATCATTTGATTCTGATAGATAAACGCATACACACTAAATAGCTGTGCAGATGCATTATGAGAGTGTTTGAAGGAACTGGAATATACCTATTCAACTGTTTATGATCACCTCTATGCTCACCCATCAACATCTGAGCATGATGATAACCGTTCTCAACATTCAACGTTAATCAGACCCATCTATCAACATTAGCGTGCAAAAGTTATCCTCCACAAGTAAAAATCCTCCACAAGTAAAACAAAGGATTAAGAAGACAAATAACGAAAGAAAAGAGAAGCTACCATGTTAACTTTGTTCACCTGATACAGTTCGTTTTTAAGGTACGGTAGCGCACTTTATAAACGCTTCGGGTTATATTGGATAACAGAGAGTCATTCACTGTACCTCTTCAATTTGACCGGTGGACTGCTAACTCTTATTCATGAGGCAGGTCGCTAATGTTAAGTTGGTTCGTGATGTATTTTATATTCACCAGTTGGTTACGTGTTACTGTGAAGTTGAAACTTATTTGAGTACGTTAATTTGTCTCATATCCCGATAGCACCTCATAATTGGTTTGGAGAAACAATTTTCTAATTAGTTTAAATGGTTGTTATAATTCAAACAGAACCCCCTTTAACTTCTACAAATAATTTGGGATTAATTTACATTGGTTTTACTTTTGGGGAGATTTCTATGTTGGGTATCTTATACTAGCCGTTAGTTGCTTTTAGTTCTTAATACACTAGGGTCACAAATGAAGAATGGGAAGTAAATTCGTACTCAGAAAAAGGAGAATGATGAAGCATGTATATTTTGCAATAAACTCTACGGCTATTCAAGATTTAAAAAAGGCACAACCGTATAGGCTACCTCCATATTTTCGAAAATCTTATTAATTTTTGTAGTCAAATATTGTTTTCAACAAATAATTACGTTTGCTTCTTGATTCCGTCTACTTAAGCCCGGCAATGGTTAGTGTTTTTGAGAATTTATGCATTGTATGAATATTGTTGAAAGTTGGCCTTGTCCTCTGATTCTTTATGAGTACCCACTTTTCCCCCATTCCCCCGATTTATGAATCTTTCCACGGCTCTGAAACTCTTGAATCACCCAAAAATGTTGTTCTTTGTTTTCTACAATCCTGTTCAGACAAGCACAGGATAAAATGAAGTGCCTCCGTAACCGTTTCAAACGCATACAGCGAAATAAAAACAAAATCCGTCGCTTGCAGTGCTCACCTACGACAAAATAGGTCGTCTTTCATAACGTATGATGACATTTTCTGATAAATACGCCCGAGTATCTCGTTTTGAACTGACAGTTACAAATGGTTCCTTTTAGATAGGTTAATCCCCCGGACTTGTTTAGAACTCCAGACATTTTCAGCAGGCTTGGCGTTTCCAGCGAAATTATTTTACTTCGCCTCGGAGGTCTATATTCTAGAAATTGGCGAGTTTTCGGAAACGAGCGCCTTTTCAGCGGCCGGAGAAAACCGCAATCTCGCCAATACATGCAGTTTCTGTAGTAAACAGAATTAGCGCTTTATTGGCGCTTATAAGCTTTCAGCCGTATTAAATTTGAGATAAAATATGAGCAGATCTCGAATGGTGCGCTCTGCGAATGGGTCGTTAACACGATTTGAGCGCCAGACGATTTAATTCGGGCATCAAACCACACATACACAAAACTAAGCGGCTATCGCACAGGCTTTATCAGAGACATAAATACATTGTCGTTTTACAGCCCCGGCCGATAGCTCTCATTTCGATTTTATTGTAATTGCGTAACGGATAACGCGTATTTGATTTTCAGGACGCGTAAAACAAAGCTACCCGATTCCTAGGCCGCCATCCCCAACCGCATATGACGAGGTTGTAAATCAAGATGCAGGGATTATTGGGGGCTGAAGGAGTTCGGTTTTCATATGAAACGTTCGATGGAACAGATCCCATACTCATATGCCACTTACAGCAAAGGCCAGGAGGTATTTTAAATATATAGTATATAAAAAAAAATAATCCAAGCTGTTGCTTCCAGAAATATTCAAAAGCACCAACTTTCCAAACGTTCAAATGTTTTATATGCAATTTATAATTTCGCTGAAAAGGAAACGAATTCCCATTTTGTGGTTCTTACACTTTCCACTCACGTGACTCGCCCATGTGTGCTAAATTATAGGATATAGAATACTTTTTTATTATTTAGGGAATGTAATGCGTATCACAAGTAGTTCTTGTGGTGTAGTTTATCACGTAATGGATTCCTGATAGAAGTTCAGATTTCTAACTCGAAGGACCACCAGTTGGGCAACACGTAGACGTGTTTTTTGTTTTTGTAATTGAAATTTCGATTTGGAAACGCATCTTTGTTTTAATATTTTTTTGGGAACCATTTTTGTCCTTAATCAAAATTTATAGAAGCACAGTTGTTTTTGTGTGTTCTTATATAATAAATATTTCAATATATTCATGAAATGAAAGTTAAACTTCTTATTTTCTTTAAAATACATTGCATTGACTCTATTCTACCTACAGTGTTACTGTTAGTTTTTGAGATAACAGTAGCGCACTCTGTAGACGTGGAGTTCTATCGGTAAACATAGAATCCTTCAAGATATGTCTGTAATTCTAGATAGACTACCAAGGCGCATCGCGTTACCTCCGTACTTGAATACGATTTCCGCAACGTCTTTTCTATACAGGCTGCGGAAGAAAGCAACAGGCGATGTCGTTTAGCTGATTCTGCAACGTATATGTACCAGACAACTTTTGCAAGTTTAACATTGAATTTTAACACGAAGTATTTCTGGTGCAACGCCATGTGCACGCCGATCATGACAGTCGTTAGTGGGGTTGGAAGTCCCCATAAAATGTACAGTGACGCCTATAATTGGCCTAACGGCTGTTGGCGGAGTGCAGAATAAAATAAAATAAAAATAAAATATCTCACTACATAAATACTTTGATAAACCTAACCATCAAACAGTTTTAACGGAACTTGATTCCGATCAGATACCTTTCTTAATATTTTTCTTAAGTGAGCCGCATTATGCACAGAAAATACCTCATCTGATAAATGGTAAAGTAGACTGGAATGAATTCTAAGAAGTACTAGACAAAAATATTAAATGCCCACCGAGATTAGAGACAACAAAAGCAATTGATGATGCAATGACTATGCAATTAAGTATAGTATAGTAAGAAAAGAACAAAACCCGTGGAGAATGACAAAGAACACGATCTCCACAAACCAAGATTCTGCTTAACCGATTAACGCATAAAGTAAGGTGGCAATTAGAAAACTACCGATGTCAAACGTATTGCCGATACGTAGAAAAACTAGAGTCGCGTGGCCCCACACTATAGCTGGCAACACAAAGAATTCTCAAACAACGCCCAGTAATGACTTTTTTATCAGTAAATGGCGACATATATAGTTCTGATGTAGAAAAATGCAACCTTGCAGACCACTTCGAATGTGTATTTACTCCGACACAAGAACAGCGCAATATGGAGTTCATAGGCATCGTAGAAGATTATGTAACCACCCATACACCACACAGTTAGAACCGCTTGCGAGCACAATACCATTCATTCATTCATAATCTATAGCCTCTTTTACCTTTCGGTGTCGAGGGCCATTCATACCTCGCGGGAAGTGCAACGGAGGTAATGCGCCGCACGCGACTTACATTACGCTCCCCCGCATGCAAACATACCATACACACAACAACTTATATCTAACTTAACTAATGGATTCAAATCCACTGCCGCTCGAAGAAAATTCTCGGCTACGGCCAGATTTGAACCCATGTCCACCTGGTTGCTAAGCAAACAAGATCACTCAACCACCGAGGTAGGCTACAATATCATACGAGTAGCTAATTAGTTTTCGCTATCCAATTCTGGTTTATATATAGGAGTCAAACAATAGATAGATTTCTTTTCTAAATATACGTTTTCGAATCAGAATTGGCATCGAAAATTTCAAACCATGAACATTTCGAATTCAAACTTCCGGAATGTAATAATATCTAGGGTGCTGAAAAATAGGTGGTATAAATTTGGTGACAGGTTGTACACATAAAAAAAATGAAAGAAAGTTCAATTAAACATCTGTACAGAAAAGCTTCGTCTCCGAAATATGACGCTACTAAGGTAGTTTCAGATAAGTGTCGCTAACGCCTACGATCGGATGAGCAACACTCCACGGCTCTTCGAGTATGTTCAACAGTGTATTAGAAAACGCATTTAATGTTGCTTACAAGTAAAAAAAAAGGCCATTTTGAACATATTTTCTAACTTCAATAACAATAAAAATTAAGTTTCAGTAAATTAACTACTTTTTACTCCTTTGTCTAAATGACGAAGTACCACTGAAAAAGTCACGTTCCGAGATTTCTTAAAATTGTCGCTTTTCAGGGTTTGTAGATAACGAACAAGAGGTTTTTTGAATTCCGTCTGTCTCATTGTGTGCCTTTTCCTGGAGATTATATGTTTACCTGTTACAAAACCGATAAAAATTAAGTCATATATATATACTGGGTGAGTAATCCAAAAAATGAATTCTGCCTATTTTTACTTTAACTCAAATTAGTTAAATATGCGTAATATTTCGCACATAGCTTAGGTTTTTACTCTCGAAAAAAGAAGGTATATTTTGAACACAACATGTACAGGGCTAACACCTTAAAACGCATTTCTTTCTTTGATGATTTCAAAACATTTAGCTTCAAAACTTCCACTTCCGAAGGAAGTTCAGTCTAAAGCCCTTTATAGATTTGTTTGTACATACACTAGCATTCAGTAACTACCTTAAAGGCTTTATACCTCGGAAAGGAAGCGTTTCCGCACACTTGCTTATTTGAACGTTGTCGCGTAGCGGTGATGAATGGCCTGAAAACGTTTTTCGTGCAAGAAAAGGCTATAAACTAAAATGTAACTTAAGGTGCAGTACTAAATCAGTTAGTAAAAGTGCAGTTCACGATGTGACAGTTTAGAGACAGTAGCAATTGTAGGAGTGCAATAAGAAACATCTGTAATGTCAAGTGTGATTGGTGTCATCGAGCTGAACAATCAAAACTAACTTGTCTAAACGTCACGATGCAATTTGTAGCACAGCCGAAGCTATGTCGTAAACGCAGGGATATCGGCCAACAAACCCGTTTGCCCCAACTAACAATAGACCAGCCTAAAAGGGAAAGTCAACCCCGGTGGACAATACAGTCGTAAACGCTCGAAAAGGGAAAGTCCTTTTCGAAGGAAGTTATTTCAACCTCTTGTGCTACAATAGAGCAAAGGTAGCTTAGCTGGACAATCCTATTGTACTCAAAGGATTAGGGAATGTCCCTTACATTCGGGCGCACCCTATATAAAGGCAAGTAGCAAGTTTCAAAGAACAATAAAAACAGTTTTCAGCATTTAGGATCCCATATTCTTGCACGATCTTAAATATTTTAGATGCAATATTTTAAATCAAAATTCACCGTTGAATGGCGAGTGGTTTAAGATACACATACGAGTATCATCCTTATGTTTGACAGTAAACTTGCGTTCGCTTTTAATTTTATCATTCAGACAAAGAGCACAAATTTGTCCCTGTAATATTATTTTTATAGTTGTGGATTTAGTGTGTCGGCTAAGAAAATGGTCAGAGGATCATAGATAAATAAGATATAACAAAATCAGTTGCAAGACTAAGCAAGAAACACTAATTTAAAAGAGTAGTAAATTTCCGTGAAAATAGTCGCTGCCCAGCCGCAACGTCACCGCTACGTTACCACAACGTCACCGGAACGTAGCCCACCAAGTTCCAGAAACGTCGACTAAACGTTGTGGTTGCCAAAAATTCTTACCCATTTTGGTCGCATGGCTAAAACAGTTGAAAGTTTTTATAATGGTCGTTAGTACGTTCCGGCGACTAATGAACCGGTTTAATTAATATTAATATTTTCCTAAGAACTTGCTGTAGTTTTAAAGGGGAAACGGCAATACACTAATAATAATAATAATAATAATAATCATAATGTTTATTTCCAGAAAAAAGAGAAATCTTACATAATACAAAAAAATAAAAATTTCCCTGGAAATTTGAGGGCAGTCAGATGACCTCCAAGAAACGGAGGACCCTGCTCTTCCCTGCCACCGACAATATAACATAATAGTAATTTGCTTTACAAAGCGGCTTTAATAAGATTATAATTCTTTAATGCCTGATCACCCACAAAGAAACAAAGTATTGCCAACAACAACATAACATACATAACAATAACACAAATATGACATAAACGAAGAGTAGATAATGAACACATAATATATAGATGTGTATACAGCATTATTCAATAATTGTGGAATCGTTAAAGAGCCAGTTTTTAATACGATGTTTAAATGAAGTTAGTAATAAACATTTAAATAAATTAGGTACTAAATTGTAAAATTTTGAAACGGAGTAAGTAAATGATCTCTTAAAAAATTCAGATCTATGATTACAATCTAATAAACCTCTATGTCTTAAATTCAAATTATGTATATCAGTACGAAATTTAATTTTACAGTAAAGGCAAGGAGGAGTTTTTGTCAAAATTACTTTATGATAAAATACTAAGCAATGCAACATACGACGTTTTTCCATGTTGAGCCAACTAGTTTCTACTATTTTGTGGGATATATGTTCTCGGCATCTAACACCGTGGATAAGTCTCAAACAGGAATTCTGAACAATTCGTATTCTTTTTTTTCTCAATAGTCTAGAGTAAGACCTAAATTTCGGGCACTGTCTTTAATAGCAATTATTGTATCATTTATTTTGATTTGAATAAGCGGCAATGCCGCAGATCTAGTATTTCTACCACCAAATAAAACAACCACAGATTTGGCAGGATTAATTTTAAGAGAATGGGAAGCGGCAAATTGTACCAAGTTGTTTAAGTCATAGTTAATAAAATTAGAAGCAGCAACGGTATCATTAGGGTTGAATGAATAATACAATTGCGTATCATCCGCATACTGATGATACACACAATGTTTTAATATTTTACAGAGGCCAGAAGAATAAATTATATAGAGCAACGGACCTAAAATAGATCCTTGGGGCATACCATATCTAACTGTTAAAAAATTGGACTGATCATGCGGCAATATTACACACTGTTGCCTGTTTCGTAGATAATTTTTGAAAAATTGTAAAGCTCTGACATCAAATCCAAAATAGTGTAAAATATTTATTAAAATTTTATGGTTTATTGTGTCAAAGGCCTTAGAATAATCAAGTAGTATTAATGCTGTTAGTTTACCATCATCGATAGCTCGAATAATATCATAAGTTACCTTCAAAAGCGCCGATACGCAACTGTGATTAGAACGAAATCCAGACTGTAAATTTGAAAATAGTCGATGCTTATTAAAACATGTTCTAATTTGAAAATCTACCACCTTTTCCAAGACCTTTGGTAGCACAGGAAGAATGCTGATAGGCCTAAGATCTTTTAATTCCTTAAGCATATTTATTTTAGGTATAGGTATTACATGAGCCATTTTCCACTGGTTTGGAATAACACCCTCCAACAAAAAAAAATTAATTAAATGAGTAATAAATGGCACCAAGAAAGGACAACACAGGTGTATAATCAGTACATTAATGCCATCGCTTCCAGAAGCTTTAGAAGTAATTGAATTTATTTGTTGAAGGATGAATTCATCGGCAACAGCTTCAAAAGCAAATTTTGTAGTAATATCTGATATAACATTTTCATAACTACTAAGAACATCCGGACTTGGTTGATCAATACCTTCAACCGAGTTAAGAATGTAGTCATTTATTAAGTTAGCATTACCAATAGTGGATGAGATGGTGAAAGGTGCTTTTTTGTTATAAATATCACAATTTTTCAATTCTCTCCAAAAAAGTTTAGGATTACTCTGACCGAATTTATAATTTAATTACGCTCTCTTTTCTTTTCTTACAGATAAGGTTGCAAGATTTCGAATTGATTTATAATAATTCCAATGTTACGGAAGTTTGAACTTTTTAAAACGTTTATAAGCGCCATCTCTTAGCTTCATCATAAATCGAATGTTATCCGTAAGCCAAGGAGCCTTTGGTTTACAAAATGTAGCCATTTTAAACGGAGCGAAAATATCAAAAATATGTAAAATGTGATTATTTAAGAAATTAATTTTGTCATCAATTAATTCAATCTCATATTTGCGATGCAACGCTAAATATTCTAGAAAATGATCGTGATTAAAGTTAGAAAAGTCTCGAAAAGTATGAATTACTGGTTGCAACTTATTTACCGGTTTGTATATACACGGCAACGCCGCCTCCAAAGCTAAGGGGATTTTTACAAAATAATGTGTAATTTTCAATGTAAATAACATCATCACTTATGTTGCTATTAAGAAAAGTTTCAGTGATAAAGATTATATCGTAATTATTAAGTGTAATATGATCCTTAAGAATATGAAAGGCATTCGTGAGTGATCGAGCATTAACGTGGGCAACAGTTAAGGAATTAATAGTTTTTAATTAAGAATGTATTTAAAAGTAGAAACATCCTAGGAAATAGTTAAAAAATAAAAATATTTTAAAAGAATATAGCAAAACAAATTAATTGCCTTAGACAAAAAAATTAAATTTTAAACGTTTATCCTAAAATAACGCAGCAACAATTTCCAAATTATTAATAAAGCAAGAAAGTTATTAATATACAAAGGAACTAAATTCAAGTCTAAAGTAGAACGCCGTGAAGTGGTTGGATCGTAGGGAATTTACACAAAGAGTTATTAATATAGCTTCATTAAACTTAAAAGCATTTAGTAAGGTTATGAAATCCAGTAAAATTAAAAGTTTGATAAAATAAAATTGTGGAGTTTCTAGTGGTGCAAACCACACCACTGGAACTGTTACGTTGTTTATTACTGTGGAATTAAGTTCAGTAAAATACAACCGTTTGTGGAAAACAATAACATTTCTTTGATTACTTTAGAACACACGAACAAAATACAACATATATACAAATTCGTTAATATTAATTTAAAATACAAATACGAATTATTGTGAGTAGCCTGGTTTTCGATACTGGCACAAGTCGGAATATGCAGAAAACGTGATATTAAGTCAAGTGATATTAGGCGGAGTGATGAAGTGATCTGATGTTACGTAAAAGTGTAGGCGATATCCCTGCGTTTCCGATTGTGCTAGAAATTGCATCGTGACGTTTAGACCAGTGAGTTTTGATTGTTCAACTCGACGACAACAATCACACTTGACATTACAGATGTTTCTTATTGCACGCCTACAATTGATACTTTCTCTAAACTGTCACATCGCGAACTCCACTTTTACTAGCTGATTTAGTATTGCACTTTATGTCACATTTTAGTTTATGGCCTTCTCTGGCACAAACAACGTTTTCAGGCCATTCATCACCGTTACGCTACAGTAGTTGAAAGAATATTGGATGGTTACAGTATAACAAATTGATAAAAAATAATTACTTTTTCTACTTCCGCAATTAAAGTAATGTGGTTTGTTTGTTACTGAAATGAATCCTGTTAGTCTGAACTATTGCTACGCAAAGAAATAAGGAGAAGATATGATAATTATTACAATATAGCGTTTGCGAAATCATTTGGAGCAAACATGTAGCAATAAATATGGGATAAATAACAAAATTATTGTTATTAACACAGTCTTCATCATTACTGTGTCTTCAACTGATAGTAGTAAGCTAGGTCAAACTTGCTTTTAGAATATTGATCTTTATCCTACAAGAGGTAGAAATAATATATATATTGCGACTACCCAACTTCAACAAACCATGTCATCATTGTTTTTGTTTTAGTGATTTTTATATTTAATTTCTTAAGAGCTAGAATAAGTTATTTTTTGTTATCTTGTATCTGTATGTACCAGATTCTTTCTGATTTAAATAAACATTATTAAATAAACATTATTATTATTAACCTGAGGCTTTACCAGCAAGAGGACATTTTGGGTGGTAGCCGTCAATTTCACGTCAGCGTAATCATCTATGTTACTTAATATCCAATGTAGTAAATAATTTGGATTCGTTCTTTAAGACAACAATTCAAAAGAAAACTATTTTATGCAAGACAATATTTCGGAAAGCTTTACTCCTTTCTCAAGGCAAAGAACAGTAAGTTTAGTACTTCACAGTTGGTACAAAGAACATACACAGACATAACTTGTTTGGTACATCAGGTTAAAAGTTAAAAAAGAGTAGCCCAATTATGTCACAGTTAACTGATTGATCAATTACAAACAGATAAAAAAATGCATGTTTATGTTATTATACATGAAAATGCACATTTTCAAAATTTTTTTTGTATGTTTCTAACTGATGAATCAATTAATTGTGTTATAATGGGACTACTTACTTTAAATACTGTTTTAAACCTTTAAACTGATGTATCAAACATGATATGCCTGTTATCAGGGCCGGACTGGGTGTTTGAACCCGCCCGGGCGAATGACACCAAACCGGCCCCTTTTAAAAATTGCTCTCTAGGCAAACAAACCCAAGTATTACACATAAAACAATATTTCTTTTCAAGGGAAAATATATACTCCAAAAACATCATTCAGATAATACAAAAATATTTGAAAAACATAAAGACGATTAGTAAACTCGTACTACACATAGGTGTAACTATGTATAAAGTAAGAAAGGCACAAATATAGTATTCATATTAAGGTAGAATATCAAATGGCAAGTATGTTTATCATGTTTTTACGTTTATATGTCAGTTTATGCAAAATCTTACCATTTTCAATAGACACTAGAACGTCCTTTTCGGATGACATTAACATGAAAGACCTAATGAGCTTCAGCGAAATAGCTACTTGCTCTATTTAAATAAATGTTACTTTAGAAAAGGATCTTTCATATACAACTTGTGAAATAGAACGTGCTTTAAATATTTTTTGCAATCGTGTACTATATTGTCAACGTTTTAGTTGTCATTTTTAATGTCAAAATGAAATGTTTTTCACTAATAAATAATTAGCTATTTATCTACCAAGGGCGTAAGTAGGGGTTTATGGCCTGCGCCTTGAAAACAAGGCCAATAAACTCTAGTTATACACGTGGTGGATACAGAATTTTATGTACAGGCCGGAGTATTCACAATTTTATTAAAACCAGATTTATATTTTTTATAAATGTTGACTACGATGTCATTGCTTGTCAAACTAACAAACAAGACACTATGCGGGTCGTAAAGTACATTTTCCAATATTTCAACTAATTGTTGTCGTTATTAATACAATTTGTTGAAAACCCTCACCACACAAATATTTAACAACCGCTAAATACGTATTTCGACAGCTAAGCTGTCATCTTTAGTAGCCTTGCGGAGAGAGACTAACCCGACAAAGTTGGCCGAAGATATACTCTTCACCAACTTCCCAGTGAAAGTGCAGGATCCAGCAGTGTTTTGCTCATTGTTAATGTCAAAATTATATACTTTTTGTTAGGGAAAAAGGTTGCCATTGGTAAAAAATGTTTTGTTTATTACAGAATTGTAATAGTATATTACATACCGAGGTGGAAAGTGCTTCATTCCTGTCGAGAGATTAAGTAGTTAACCGAGACCTGTATACTATTTTACTCACAATCGGCTTTTGTCATTATTTATTTAATTGGGTAAGTTTCAAATAATACGTATTTTTATCCCAGTTTACTAAGGGCCGGTTGCAGAAAGCAATGTTAAGTCTGGTGTTAGCTAACATCGCGTCAAAGTGAACAAAAACGAATCAAATCTCAAATGCTTATGGTAACTAATACATTAGTAAACAAAATTTGATGCAATTTTGTTCACTTTGACGCGATGTTAGCTAACACCAGACTTAACATTGCTTTCTGCAACCGGCCCTAAGTCACTTTAAGAAAGGAAACTGCGACGCTGTTGCTAGGTAACATGACAAGTTCATTGAAAGTGACATTTAGCTGGGAAAGTAAAGTAAACAATGACTCGCTTTCCTACTGTTTTGAAGGTTAGAAACGTACCTATTATTAACCGATCGTAAGTAAACGTTTTGAATGCAACGCAATGCAAAATTAGTGTTTTTTCACTCGTCCTAATTTACAACATTTACAACTGGTAAAAAACACCCACATTTTGCAACTTGTTTCATAAATAGCCCTTACGACCCGTTTAGTGTCGTTTAGCGGGCCATAAAGTAGGTACTCTTTGCCGTAAGTTGGAATGTTAACATAACCTATCTAAAACCTAACATGTTTAAAATTTTGTGTTTATTATAGAATTTTTAAAATGTTTTTGCAATACATTGCAGACGTTGCGGTATTATTGCAAGAAATCCATACCTGATATTTGCAGATACTTTGAGAGAAAAATATGCATAAATTCTTCTGAACATTTCCAAAACAACTGTCTCATTCTTCAAGAAATAGTAATTTGTTAATACGTGGTTGTGATTAACCAGCAGACCACCGGCCCCCACGACCACCGGCCTATCGGGCTAGCGCCCGATCGCCCGGCCCCCCAGTCCGGTTCTGCCTGTTACTGTTGCTTTTTATCAATTATAAAGTACTATCCTCAATTTTCTTTGTCTTTAGGAAGAAATTAAGCTTTCGAAAATATTGGCTTGCATAAAAAGAGATTTCTTTTGAATTGCTGTCGTGAAGAACAAATTCCAATTCCACTCGTTCGTTACTGTCGCGCAACTTTAATTGATATCAATAGGTTCGATTTGGTTAAATTTCTACTAATAAACTGGAAAAGAAGTGAAAGTAATTATTGTAATGGTTTACTGCTCAAAAATTAATTCTGAATGCCTAGAAAATTATTGAACGAAGTCAAGTTAAGCACAGAATTGAAATATTTTATTTAATTGCAACTTAGACAGTATTTGAATGTATTAAATGCATTTGATGTGAGATGCAAGAAGGATAATTTCAGCGATAAAGCATAAATAAAGCAGATCTCAGAAGGGTGAGTTTGAAGTTTAAGCAAAAGAAAGATTCAAGATGGCTAATGTAATATAATTTAATTGATAGGCTTGAGCACATTTGAAACCGAACCATATGTAAATGAAAAATGCAAAAAGATTGGTTATGTGCATAATAAGTATGAGCGTAAAGTATTAATAAACGTACAAGGCCAGTTAAAGGCAAGATAGCTGAAGGGTAGAAAAAAATCGATGCAAGATAAGCTAAGGATTTGCAAAGAGCAGTGTGAAAAGATGACAACCGGGTGAGAAACATTTGTGACGTGTTAAATAAATAGAACTGAAAGTGCCAGTGCATTTAAACGAGAGTGTTAAAAGAGCAGAGCAGTGATTAGTGGCATTTATGGGAAGAAAAGGACAATTTGTTAGAACTTAAGAAAATTTGTTATCAAATTTTATTCTAATAAAGTAAAAATGTTATCAAAACGTATTACCTTTTAACAAATCCAAATCCTGGTTGCTAGGCTACGACTAGATTTTGTTCAAAAATAGCGAAATTGATTCTGTAATGTCAAGTTGTGGGCAAGTTAGCTCCTGAAATTTGTATAAATTTTAAAATAAAAAGTTGTTTTTTGAAGTCTAATTTGTGTACCCAGTTATTTACCAAGTCGGTGTGCATATGTGGGAGAAGTTTTAAAAGTAAAACAGCTCATAAAATAATAAAATTGTAGAAAGCAAGTTTCGTCGTGGGTCCGGCTTGCACCTGGCAAGTTCGGAGGTCGTCACGAACACTTTCCCAGCATCAAAAGCTAGAGATCCCATGTCCTACGTCTAGATGGGAGGTGTAACTGCACGTGCGGAGAAGATTTGGTTCCAAAGAAGCCACTTCAGGCGATTTACAGTGTCGGCGTCCTTTCAACCACTGCGGAAGCCAGGTTGTCGCCACAAAAGGGCAGCCCTGGGATACCAGAGTGCCGTCAAGAATACACCTTCTACGAGGAGTTCAGCTTGTGTCCAAGTGTCCAGCATAGTACAGCGTCGATATAATGAGGTAGCGTCCCTTGGGGGCGTAAATTTCTTAAGAAAGCACGCCAGGTTACCGGACGTAAAACAAAAGACGAGCGCGCTTCGATTTACGTCACAGCTAGAAACAAAACCCACTTCGTTGTTGCTAAGCGGAAGATTTGATTTGAGTTACCTGTCGTTTTCTTGCAGTTTTTGGCTTTAAAACTCATTTAATACGCTGTTAGCACCAACTGATTATTTTGCGTGATTCGTAAATTTGTGAAGTTATATTGCAGTAAACTGAGTAGTGCAGATGCACTAGTATTTACGATTATTGAACCTACTCTGAATTAAAAATCATACAGGATTTTAAAATCATTCTAATTCAACCCACCCTGAGATAAGTTGATTTTATGTTTGCCGGAGCTAGTCCCATACAAAATATTACAAATAAATAAAACAAAAAACGGGACAATTAACCATTTTAGTTGAGAGTAAAAATTTGTTGCATTTTTTTAATCTGCCCAACAGGTATCTAATTTACAGGCAAGTTCCTATTAAATTTCTATTGTCTAGCATTACATTATATAATATATACATTAAATGTGAGGTCATCTTTATATTTTTGCAAAAATAAAAATTGAGTATTATACGGCATTCTGTTGGTGGAATATGTTGGTAATCTGACGGACTTATGTAATTTCCCAGTCGAATCAAAGCGAATCCCGGTAGCTTTTCCTAGTACTGGTGTTTTCATATGCAGTTATTAATCGCGGAGATTTCCTACGCTTTTGCAGAACAAAATAATTGGTTGCAGTCGCGCTTGTTGTTTTAACGAGGGCAAATATTTCCTCAGCTAATCCTCGTGCCCCGGCACGTGACCATTGGTTATGCCACGTCAAGCCAGCCAACCACACGTCCATAATTCCCACGTGATTAGAGTTAATTACCAACTCCGAACTTGCACAGTATCAGTGCCATAGTTCCCTGGTGCATATCCGCCGTATTTATATTCGCGCAATCGATAGCTGGTACCGATATTTGTCTGCAACTATTGCATGCCGCTGCACGTGGCCCTTTCAGCTCTTGAGGGCTTTGATTAACGAAGATTGAACTTATAAGATTTCGTCTCGAGTTACTCGCTTTGGGAAGCCGACGCGCTCTCCCGGGGCGGCGCTTTGTTTTTAAATAGCGTTTCTGTGTGCCGGGGCACAAACACGTGTAAAATTAATTAAACTTCGGAAAATGCAAATAGCAATGAAAGTATGCAAATGGGCGCTCTTCGGCAAGATCACGCACAGAGTGGCCGTCCCCATGTCCGTCCATTTGCGATCAGAATAAACAAAACGCGTTTGGTTCGCACACGTACGTGTGCGTTTTACTGAGCAGACGTTAATGTTGCGTTTATTGGAGCCGAATGGAGACTTTTAGTCGCTATGATGGTAGCGAAACGACAACGATTGCAGAGATTGGTTTCCAATTGTTAGAAAATTACCGTTTTCGCGTTACTCGATTGACCTTTGGAGCTACTAGCACTATCTACATAAATCGCATGCTTCTTTTTATGTTAATATGTAAGTTGAAGGGTCGTTGTCATTATCTAGGTTGTTCTCCGTATAGCACAACAGCCCAACTTAGAAGACTTTGTACATTGATGACATGCTGAAAAATAGTGAAGCAGGAAGAAGAGCGAAATAAAGTGGAAAAGCATTATGGATCATACCAAAAGAAAATTAAAGGGCAAATAATAAAAATAAGGAACGAAAAATCTCCAGAAAAAAACAAGGTGACTGCAGATTTAATAAAACAGTACATAGAAGAACTCGCAGAAAAATACATGAACTGCTAGAAGAGATTTAGAATAGAAAATGCGAAGTAACCCAATAATATGTCTCATTTACAATCAAGAGGTGGTATTCACTAGAGTGTAGGTTTGTGGGTGGAGTATAAACTGAAGGCTGCGATAATACCAAATACAATAAAACCATCCGCCAATGGAAATGTAAGAGAATATCAGTTGGGGGTTTACAGATGGAAGATCGACAACAGATCATATATGTATAATAAGAACTACCCTACATTGATACACATTACACACACATGATAAAAATTATTCCATACTGCTATATTTCCACTCAATGCTACTTTCAACAACATTATTAAACGAAACCGTAAAATGTTATTGAAGGTACATTTCTAGGGGTGATCGAAATTGTTGTATTTATTTTAAACACGTTGCGATTTTTGAATATTTTATTCAAGAGATTGAATTCAAAATTTAACAAAATCATGAAACAGATAATTAATAACAAAAATGTAAGTGCCTTTGAGGAATTACAATCCAGTCCCCTTTCAAATCTCTCAAAGTTAAAGGTACATTGTTTCTGTTTCTAATTTAAGTTTTAAGTATGTCCCAATCATGCTCAATGGGACAACCCTTCATATCGTTTTTTTGAAGATCATCTTCAACTGCAGAGGTGCGATGGGGCGTTGCATTATCATCCATGTAAATAAAATCTTCACCCACTACACCCCGAAACAGAAACAAATTGCTGTTAATAACGGTTACTCACTTAACCTTATCATTCCTATCTACTAGATCTTCTGACACCAAAAATGAGCTCACCACGTTTCGTTCACTACCTTACATTTCCCCTTTTGTCAATTCTTTAAAAAACATCTTTAAACGCTTCAATATTACAATTTCCTTTTCCTCGCCCTTTTCCCTTAATACTATCCTAGTCCATAACAAAGATCATATCCCGCTCCTTAACAAATCAGGTATTTATCTTTTAAATTGTGGTTCTTGCGATTCTTTTTATGTGGGCCAAACCGGGAGATCCTTCAAAAAGCGCGTGTCTGAACACATTTCTTTAATAAAACCAAATTACATTCATCATCTTGATTATAATAAATCGGCTTTTGCCTCTCACATTATTGAGAATAATCATACATTTGACCGGGACGCCAATGTTAAAATTCCTCCACGTCTGCCCTAAAGGCAATAATTAAAATCTTTACGAAATCTTCGAAATTGTCTCCCGGTTAAACGAGCGTTGCCTCAATAAGGTGACGGAGTTTGCAAATAGTAGCAATTATATATTTCTCAATCTAAAATTTGATTAATTGCTTAACTTATTCCATTTATCGGTTATTGTGGCTTTGATACGTATTTTACAGTTCTCACCTTGGCTGACCGTTGTATATAAACAAATAATTTATTTCATTTAACATGTTGGGCACGTTGTCTGTTTTAATTTTAATTATTGTTTATTTATGACTGACCAATTTTGACATTCGGTAGTTTTATAAGCTTTATCTTTTAGCCTGAAGATGGTTTAACAGATAAACCGAAACATGTAGCGTATGTAAAAAATATATGTTAATTGTTATGAGGAAGACTGTGTTTAATTTACATTAATTTAGATTTATTGAAGTTGATTATTCACAAACTTTGGTTGCTTATTAAAAACTCAGTCAGTTGTTAGTTGTTTTTCTTTTATGTTCTTTTGTAGTGTACTTGCAAAACCTCCCAAATTAATACAGACATTCAGGTTTTTCAATCTAACTCCGAGTATATACCAAGGAATACAAAAAGGGCGTTATTCAAAATAGTTTTAAAGCCAGTTGTAATCTACGCAAATGCAACCTTAGTTTTTAAAACAGAACATGAGAATCAGGATACTTATTATGAAACACAAGAAAGGTAAACCCCCAAATCAGTAGTTTTTAGAAAGATTCTAGTACTGTATATCCAGCAATGTCAAGTAGTCTAATATGGTTAGCGCATATGACCCGGATATCAATTAAGAGAAAGAAGAAGAATTGAACATTAAATTAGAAAATTTGCCGAGACCCGAATACAGTATTTCCGGTAACAGTAAATAATTGAGATGGTTAGATCACATTATTAGAGCACAAAGAGGAGAAATAGGAATGTACTTCACAATAAAATAAATTACGAAAACTCGAATATATCCTCTCCGGTAATGTGAGCTAATAGACCGACATGATAAGCTCATCTTATCAGGATACCTATTAAGAGGAAGAAGGAGAAAGAATCAGAGAAGCTCGAATGCAGTATATACAGTATATACACTATGATGGTTAGCTCACATTATCAGGACGTTCATTTAGAGCGAGAAGGATTAACCCCAAAATCAGAAAATTTTACGAAGGCTCGAATATAGTATTTCCATCAACAGTAATTAGAGTATGATGATTAGCTTATATTACCAGGATATTAATTTAGAGGAAGGGGAATGAACCACAGAATGAGAAAACTTTACGCCGAGCATAATACATTATTTTCGTTAACCGCAAATATACTCAGATGGTAGCTCGTATTATCAGGATACTTATTATGAAAAACAAGAAAGATAAACCCCCAAATCAGGATTTTTTTAGAAAGATTCTAGTACTGTATATTCAGCAATGCCTAGTAGACTAATATGGTTAGCGCATATTATCCGGATATCTATTAAGAGAAGAATTGACCATTAAATCAGAAAATTTGCCGCGACCCGAATACAGTATTTCCGGTAACAGCAAATAACTGAGATGGTTAGGTCATATTATCAGAACACCTTTTAAGAGGATTATGAAAGTGGACTACGAAATTAGGAAACTTTACACAGACTCCAATACAATAATCCCAGAAACAGCAAGTAGTCTGACATTGTGAGCTCATATTATCATTATATCTATAAAGGGAGGTAGAATAATACACCCTAAAGGCAAGAAACTTTACGACAACCCGAATATAGTTTCTCCGGTAACAGTTAGAACACTGGATTGTTGAGCTCATATTATCAGATATCTATTAAAACAAACAGAAGAATGAACCACAAAATCAAGAATCTCTAGAAAGACTTCAATGCAGTATTTCCGGTAACAGCAAATAACTGAGATGATTAGGTCATATTATCAGGACAATTATTAAAGGGAAGAAGTAGAATGAATAACAAAATCAGGAAACTTTATGAAGACCGAATATAGTATTTTCGAACGCCGCAAATAGACTCACATGCTTAGATCATATTATTATGATGAACCGTAGGGTCAAATAGTTAGTAGTAACTAAAGACTTTCTGTCAGTACATAAGTACAATCAATTTTTTTGCCAAAAACCTTTGAAATGAGCAAACAGAATGCTGTACAGGAGGAAGGAGAAAATGTACTAAAAGGACAGAAAACTGTTTGAACCATACTCGAATACATTATTTTCGGTAACATAAATTTACTGAGTAAATAAACTTATACTATCGGGATATACGGATCGGGCCATAATTATACAGTGTGAATAATGTAAGACTATACATTGCCAACTTTATTTTGCCACTAATAAATTCACTCATGCTAGTAACAATTGTCGGTTTTGAAATTATAATGAAATAATTCCGCTTCAATAAGTTTCTATAGTCACTATGTTGTTATTTTGTTTACAAACACCATGGTAACAGTAACTAAATGCCCTATGTCTAATTTTGCATAATTCAGCCATGTACACTCTTACATTGTTCTCACGGTATATAACAGCAACGAGACGACATGAACAACAAAATAGGATGCTTGAATAAGAAAGAGATGACCATACGACACAATTATTTTAGTAGGCATGTTTGGTTGACATCTGTCATAATTAAAATGAGCGTCAGCGCTCCTCGAATATTTGATACTATGTTTATCTCTTTCTTACTCAAGCAATTCGTGTTATTTTCTTGTTCATCTTATCTCATTGCTGTTATATATAATTTTGGCCCCATCGGTATATTAAAAAGAAGATAAGGAATAAACATAGATATTCGAAAAAATTACAGCTGCTTGAATATAGTGTATCCGATAACAGCCAATATACTGAAATGATCAGCTCATGTTATCGGAATGCACATTAACAGGAAACCGGAGAATGAACCACAAAATCAGGAAAGTTTACGAAAACTCGAATATTTTCTCTTTGGTAACAGTTAATAGACTGAAATGATGACCTCATATTATCAAAATGTTTATTAAGAGGAAGATAAAGGATGGACCACTAAATCAGGAAACTTTCCGATGACTCGAATACAATATTTCCAGAAATAGCAAATAGAGTGAAATGGTAATCACATATTATCAGGATATGCATAAAAGGAAGAAGAGTGAACCACAAAATCAATACACTTTACAAATACTCGCATAAAGCCTCTCCGGTAACAGGTAATACGTATATTGAAATAGTGTGCTCGTGTTATTAGGATATCCATAAGAAGAAGCAGAAGAATGATCACGAAATCATGAATCTCTACGATTACAGTGTTACCAGTAACAGTAAGTAACTGAAATTATTATATTAGATTATCAAGACAATTATTAAAAGGAAGAAGAAGAATGAACAACGAAATCAGGAAACTGTACGAAGACTCAAACATTTTCTCTCTGGTAACAGCTAATAGACTGAAATTATGAACTCATATCGTCAGGATTTCTATTAAGAGGAAGAAGAAAACTGAATCACAAAATCAAAATACTATACGAAGACTCAAATATAGTATTTCCGGTAACAGCAAATGGACTGAGCTGGTGAACTCATATTAGCAGGATTCGCACGAAGAGGAAGAAAATAATTGACCTCAAAATTAATAAACTTAACAAAGACCGAATATAGTATTTCCAGCAACAGCAAATAGACTGACATAGGGTACTAATACTATCAGGATATCTACTAAGATGAATAAGAAGAATGGACTATAAAATCAGGAAACTTTGCCGTGACCTGAGTACAGTATTTCCGGTAACTGCAACTAACTGAGCTGGTGATGTTAAGTATATTATCAGGATACCTTTTAAGAGGAAGACGAATAGTGGACCACACAATCAGGAAACTTACGAAGACTCAAATACAGTATTTCCAGGAACAGCAAATAGGCTGAGATTGTGAGCGCACATTATCATTATATCCAGAAGAGGGGAAGTGGAAGAATGCACCTTGAAAGCAGGAAACTTTACAAAGCCCGAATATAGTTTCTCCGGTAACAGCTAATAGACGGAAATAGTGAGCTTATGTTATCAATATATCTATAAAGGAAGTAGAAGAATGAACCATAAAATGAAGAATATTTAGACTTCAATACAGTATCTCCCGTAACAGCAAATAACTAAGATGATTAAATCATATTATCAGGGCAATTATTAAAAAGAAATGGAAAAAATAATCAACGAAATCGGTAAACTTAATGAAGACTCGAATACAGTATTTTCAATATCAACAAATAGACTGAGATGCTTAGATAGTATTATCAGGATGAATCATAGCGCCAGATGGCAAGTAGTAAGTAAAGACTTTCTGTAAGTACTAGCCAATCAACATTTTTATTGAACTGAGTAAGTAGAGGCAAAAGACTGCTTTACAGTGTTCTTAGACATCAGACAAGTATGCAACAAGTGTGGAGAGTCAGATGACTCTAAATTGCAGAATCAGAAATCCGAAATTACTCAATACAGTGTCTTGATCTCGAGATACCTGAAACACCAAACACCGTAATCGTTACAAATACTAATGATGATGTTGTTCGATCAGAGGCTATGGTAAACACATATAATAATCTATAAATCGGCTAACCACAAACTATCCGATTCAAATCGGTGAATATCACATTTACTGGTCGGGTGTTTCAACCACTCAACATCAATTGTGTCCCAGTTCCAGTGAAGCACAGCATCTGAATCAAATTTTCAAGGAAAAATACACCTTCAAAATAATAGTTCTAAAAAATGTACCGGCTTTTTACAAAAAATTGCAGTTTAAAACAAGTTACTACTGTCCAAAATCATAGAGTTCATTCGTAAATACGGAATCTAACTACGGAGATGCATCAAACCGTTAAATCTAACTGTAATTTCAGTCGAAACTTCTGTCACTCATTGAAAATAAGTTTTGGAGGTTCTAGATCCACTTGTGGAACAGCTTAAGGTCGATAATGTAACATGATTTATTTAGAAGACTCGTTGCTGGATAAACCCTTCTTCATTTCTGTTTGTATTAATTATACGTATTATTTCAGTGGTTCTCTCCTACTTGTGCTTATCTACTTTACGTCACCCAATGTGTTGAAGTTCCCAAATCCGGAAAAGTTTGTTATATTTCAACTACTTTAACAAAAATTTCTCAATAGGATCTATTAAAGATTATATGCCATACTCTAACCCCAAGCTTAAAACTGTGATTAAGGTCACATAGTACATTAGGTAAATAATGCTCTCTCTTTGATTACTTTAAATATGATGGATTTACAATCAAGTTTAACACGAGTGGCCTCAAATTCCTTACTCGATTGTATATTTTAACGTATGCAGTGTGAGCCAGTATATACCTCTACAACTTTTTCAAAATTGAAAACTGACTGAGAGGAAGCTCACATAATTAACTGACGAAACAAATCGAACAATTCGCACCTAATCTGCCATTATAACATAATTGGCACGGCTGTTTCTGCATAATTTCCATAAGTAGCATTGGAAAAGCCTGCGCATTTTCCGGAGTGACACTCCTAAGTCCACAAAAATAAAGCCCAGAAACCAGAGCTTTCAGAGTGGAACATTAAAAGCAACCAAATACCAATTTGTAATGTTTAAGAGGCTATTAAGGAGCTGATAAAACTTCTTCCCACCTAACCTCCGCTCGTTTCGCTAACGATCCATATGAATAATAAACTTTATAGCCTATACATTAATAGCATTAAAATAGCAATAAAAAGGTCTCAAGTCGTTTGCGTTTGATTTATCGTCAAGAGCTGGGGAAAAATAAAGTTCGGTAGCTACTTTGTACTACCTTTGAGAATCTTGCGTCCGTGAGACCTACTGAGCCGAGAGTTTTGAAACCTACGTATTTTATTGGCATTGTTAGTTCAATTGAATTTTTAGTAATTATTTCTTTCAGACCGTAAAATACGAATTTAAAGCATTTCTAAAGACAAATCGTAAAATTTAGTCGCACTTAATAGCAGTTCAGAAGCTTCCCCGTCCCTAGAGTTCCAGAAACCAATCATCAACACCGAAAGTGCATTACATTGTTCATAACACCTTGATAAAGTTAGCTGGATGCGATAGGTAACTCAAAGGATCTGTAGTTTCAATCTTCGCTGCTTTCTCGCGGCCCGAGGGTGTTTTCTCAGATCGTCGGGGAAAACTTCGACAAAAATTTTTCTTGAAATTGAAGCAGCACAGATGGAAGTTCAGCGCGAGATTTCGCGAGGTGCATTAAGGAATTTTAATTAAAGGGTAATGCCAGAAGTTGTGCTCAGAAAGGTTACGTTAGAAAAGAACAGTTCCCAAATTATTAAGAGGGTGTGGCAATAATAAGCTCAGTAGGCAGGATACAACTTCAGTAAGCAGCTTTGGTCAGAAATAAACGAACTATCATGCACTACACAATAGGGAAAGGTTTCCAACAACTCTGAGGAAACATGGGACACCATTGTGCATATTCTTTTACAACACAGTAAACTAATTCAACCAAAAATGTTTGCTGGAATAAAGTGGAAGTTAAGGATTCTTAGTCCCATTAATCAAATTTCGTAGGACGCATTAGACTTTCTAGATAATATAAAAAATAGTTTTACAATCAAGTAATGATTGAGATTTAAGGGAGATGTAGTTGAAGGTCTTCATATCTGTTTTCTGCTTGAAACTAGTTACGAAGAAAGCGGGTAGACGAATTGTTTTCGTCACTCTACCACCAAAGCTCTTATATCAAAAGCAGCATTTTTAATAGAGCGCCTGTATCAGATACCCGCCTTTGAAGAATTCAATAAACACAAAGGGTGCGGAGACGTTGTTTTTTTTTTCTTGGTTTAATTAATGGAGAATTGCGCATCGCTGCCGAATGCAATAATGAGCGATTAATTTCCTGAGGTTTCTGGAAGATACTATTTCCGCTACAACGCAAAGCGAAATACGTAATTCGATTACGTCTTTTGGATATTCAAAACATTAAAATGAAAATGTGTGTGAAAATGCAGTTTCCACAAAATCACCTTCCTCATTTTACAAACATTCTTTCACTGCAAACATTGTTTTTGGCAGCTTTTTGTATATCACTGAAAACCTTTGATCTCATTTGGATGGAATTGTTATGAAAATGTGGCTCAAAGTTTTCTGCACAAAGCCACTACCTACTGCTGTCATATTGTGTACAAGAATTAGAAAAAAACTGAAACAATTATTGAGGGTTGCGAAACTAAATAAAATAGTAAATAAAATTCTGTAAGAGACTTAAACGATTGTAAGCGTTCACTAGCTGCAATATTATTATGGAAATCTCAATAGTAGTAAAAGCGACTTTATTGTTCAACATAAAAAAACTGATAAAAGGCTGAAGCGCTATTTTTAAACCTATTTTATATCCTAAAATAAAATGGAAATATAGTCGTTTTTGAAGTACATTAATGTCTATATTATTTTAGAAACTAGAGAAGACGTAAATAACTGGTTCAAAATATAAGAAGTTTGTTAAAATTTCTGATTCTTCGGTTTCAGCGAATTCTGTAAATTTAAAATTAGATGTATCAGAATCAGAACACCTTAACGAGTTAAAATCATTTAACAGAAACAAGGGAATGAAGCTGACGGTAAAATCAATCAACACTCCAACCGATTCGGAAAAGAATGTTGGAACTGTAAATCAATCAAACAATATTGATTGTGATAGTGTTATGTTGTCAAACGTTGTTATATGATCCATGCTGGATGTGATATACATGTAAGCTGTTTTCTTCACACTGTGAAATGTTTTGGATATTTGTAATAGCACTTGTATTTAGCCCTATACTCTAATTTACTATAAATTTAGATTGCCCTTTTGTTTGCTAGTTAACCCAGTTGTAGAAGCACAAGACCCGCCCCTACCTCAGTGCGGCGAAGGGAATATGCCAATACAGATTGTTCAGGCCTGCCTGTTACAACCTATAATTTTTAAATCGTACATGCAAATCCTGTCAAAAAGAAAAACTAAAAAGTTTACATAAACATACATATACTCTCGAAAAGAACATACATTAATGAAAATACATAAAAAGAATACGCACTGGTAATATAGAAATGTTATATACGCTATCATCAATAGCTAATAAATGTTCACGAGCTTAGCGCTGAATCTACATGCCTGAATACACTCCACTCCTTAAGTGGAAGTGTGATTGTCAATACGCACCGCTAACTCAAGCTGCCTTCGGTAGCTTAAAATCAGGCTGACGCGATGTGTCACAAGGGTGATGTGATCGCTACGTACTGGCGCGCACCGAGGGTGATGTAACGTGGCGTAATTTACTAACTATACTTCTAGTTTTTTCAATTTTCTGGACCGGGTATTCAATCGTGGGAATTATTTATAGGAACCAACCTTGCGTTATAGTTGCTCCAAATGTTCTCGAACATTGACAAGATTGCTGCTTCTTTGACGCCAGAATAGCGGCTTCTGGATATGAAGAATTATCCGTACCTCGGTGTTGATTCCAAGGTAGTTATCTGTTCTCGAGGCTATATTTCGGCTCAAGAATAACGAGGCGTCGACTGTTCTTAACGCAGGTAACATATAAACTATCAACCGCACAATGCTCGTTTGGCTCCCCTTTTTGTTTAAACGAAACCCACCAGGCGCTTACTAGCAAGCTACTGACTTTTCGCGCTTCCGTTCGCGCACAATTTGCTTTGATTCTGTTAATAGCCATACTCAACGACTGCATTAGCTGGTTTGCGCGCACAGTCTCACCCGCGAAACACCCCTTGCATGTTTTCAATGCCTAATACGTTTCAATCGAATTAGTACAATGTAAGAAATACAGTTTGGCTCAAATTTAGCAAGGTGATTATTAAATACCAAGGGTGACACGAACTAGCCCGTTACAAGTTCTAGCAGCGTAAATGGCTTTTATTTATAATCACATGCACAGTTGAAAGACTGAGGCTGCTTAGTGAAGAAAGAAAGTTACTGAAACCCATTTAGAATGTTCGCTTGCAATGCAGCAACAAAAAGCCAAATTTATTCCGTGCTAATAGCTGAAAAGATAAAAACAGCAGCGACGCTAGAGAAACACTGGAATAAACTAAAGAAACATACCACCGAAAACAAAATAAGATCTACTAACGCTACAGAAATATAGTTAACAAATGGTACAGCATGGGGCGAGAGCAAAGAAAGCCAGTGCAGCTAATATATAGACTAGCAAAGAGAAGTTATAAAAAAGAAATTGAGGAGGCAGCTGAAAGATGTAAGAGTAAAGAAGTGAGAAATTCTTAACAAAAAGTCAGGAAAGGATATCGACTCTGAAAGCAATGGATTTTTTATGATAGTATTTACATTTATAGCCAGTTTGTAGGTACATACTTTTTTATTGTTAATTGGGCTTAAACATGAGAATTGGCACATTTTATTATTGTTTTATGTATGTTTAAATGTAAATGCGAGTAGCCCCAAGCTATATCGCACGTCTTCTTTTTCAGTAGCCGTCTCCGTCTCGAAGGTTGGCAATCATTATTGCTTGCGAACTTTTGAGATAGCCGATCTAAATAGTTGGTTCGTATTACAGTCGAACCATTCTCTTAAATTTCTTAACCATGAGTGGCGTCTTCTTCCAAAGCTTCTTTTCCCTTGGATCTTTCCTTGATTATTACTTGAAGTAAATGGTATTCTCTCCTCTCATAATGTGTCCAAGGTATTGTAGTTTTCTTTCCTTGATGGTAATGATAATTTCGTTTTCTTTGTGTATTCTTCTCATTACTTCTGCATTCGGTATTCGGTCCACCCAGGGTATTTTCAATACTCTTCTATACATCCACAATTCAAACGCTTCTAACTTTTTGCTGTCTATTTTCTTTAATGTCCACGTCGCCATTCCATAGAATAACACTGATATTACATAGCATCTGATTAATCTTATTTTTAATTCGAGATTGAGGTCTCTTCCACATAAAACTTTATTCATTTGATAAAAGTTGACCTCGCTTTTGCTATTCGTGCTTTTATTTCATCCGAGCAGTTATTGTTGTTATTAATAATTGTCAAGTCTACACATTACCCTTTTTCTGTGACGTCAGAAATAACAAAACATAGCGTTTAAAACGTATGTCTTATATTGCATTGAAATTCAAAAAGATCATTTAGATCGCATTGAGTAGACTTTAGAAATAATTTGACATATACCTAACCTTTAATGCTAGGGTGTTCTAAATAGCACATTATTCAACCCAAAACATTCTTGACCTATGTAATCTGAAGTTTCTCCTGTTCGAATAAGTCCCTAACGCTTAAAATAAGATTTTAGGCTTGCTCGTTTGCTTGTTATTGCGCATTATTTTACTGTCATTTGAACAAATATCACATTGACAGTACTATAAAATAAGCCATACTTAAAGCAAACCTGGCCAAAAACTGCAGATTTTTTGTTTCGTCCAGTTCCTTATAGTTAAATAAAGAGAGAAAATCGTTACGTCACAGCAAAAGGGTAATGTGTAGACTAGAGTGCTTATTAACCAGGCAAGCTTATCCCACTAGATTTTGTGTCACAGGGATTTTAGAACTAAGCCGTTGGCTGCGCTGACCGGTAACCGTGCGTTCTGTCGTCTGTCAACCAAGCAAGACTAGAAACCGTTGGAGTACGTACTGTTCGATTCAGACGAACACTGCATGCTGATTTAAATGTTGGTGCATTCCATTACGATGCTAATTATAATTACAGTCTCCATCCAAGTGTGATTATTTAAATCTATATACAGTGTGTTGGTGTTGTTCTGTGCTGTCAACTTTATCTGTCGGTTCTATTGAGTTCTGTCACTCGTCACTGTTGTGTTGTTTGAAATAAGGTACTATTAAAGTTCTCTAATTTGAACCACGTGCGTGTTAGTTAACAGTGTTTTCGTTTCGATTTTTTCTGCTTTCTTTTTATTTGTTTAAAAACCAATCTTTTTTAAGACGGATAAAATTAAATTACATGATCGTTGTTTTTCCGACTTACCGTATGCTATTTGGAAAGTAACTAGAATTTGAATTTGCCGCCACTTTCAGTAACTCAAAATGGAGGATAAGCTTACTCGTATAAATATAGTACCTTAGTGTAGACCTTACCTAGGTAGTTGTATTTCCCCACTTTATCTATAGGTTCATCATATATATAGATGTTTCCATTATTTCGTATCCCTTTAGTTATTATCATAAATTTAGTTTTATTTATGTTGAGCGTTAGTCCATATTCTTCACTTGTTTATGTTATTTTATTCACTATTGTCTGTAACTCTTCTAGACAAGTGGCTATTAGTACTGTATCATCAGCACATCTGATATTGTTGATAGATATTCCATTTACTTAAACTCCGATTGTTTCGTCTGCCAATGCCTTTTTCATGATTTCTTCTGAATAAATATTGAAGAGTGCACACATCCTTGCCTAATCCGTCTTTTTATTTCGATGTGTTCTGTGGAGTTATCTTCTATTTTTATAACTGCTCTCTGATCATAATATAAATTGGAGGTGATCTTAATGTCATTTGTGTCTAAATTCTTATCCTCTAGTAGTTGAATAAGATGATTATGTCGAACTTTATCGAAGGCTTTGTTATAATCGATGAAGCAGATAAACAGCCCCTGGTTTATATCCATGCATCGTTGTATTAGAATATTTAATGCAAATAGTGCTTCCCTCGTTCCCAGTCCGTCTCTGAAGCCAAATTGTGTCTCACTAATATCCTGTTCTAGTTTTCTGTATATTCTACGGCAGGGGTGGCGAACCAATGGCACGCGTGCCATTGATGGCACGCGGCAAAATAATTTGGGCACGGCCTTAATTAAGGAATTTAGGTACCTCATCGAAACAATTTATTTTTGCGGCTACATTTGAGGTCATAGTAACAAAGTTCATTGTGAACAAGGCTACCGGTGCCGGAGCAGCAACAGACTGCGCAACAGAGATAGGTAGATTTCTCACGAATTTCTGACCGAACAGATGAGAGTGAGCTAGCGCGGGCAACGCGGAGGGACGGCGAAAGGGGCGCTGTTACGTTTAGTTTGTAGTTCGCATGCAGTATTTGAAATAACTAGTTGGATTTTACTTTAAGCATTTATTTTGTAAGTTTTCCCCTGGATCGTTAGGCAGCCCTATTCACATTTATTTTGAAATATTGAATAAATTTTCCCCTGCGTAGTTAGGCAACCCTATTTTCATCCTGTGATAACATTTTTCAGCAAATTATAGCTATGTTGCTATCAATGTAGACCACTCTGCATTCCAATAATTTTTCTGGTGGTCCTTTTCCAATTTTTTTAGAGATTTTGATAACCTGAGTTGAATTGCGTGAGGTAGCATTTCTCGACCTTTCTCATTCCAGACTTCGCTTGAATAAGTTGGTTGCCCCTCGGCTTCGTGCGTCACCAGCTTAATTATAGCTTGGTTCATTTGTGAGGGAGAATTTGGAAGCAACGAAAGCCCACTGAACGTTAGGATAATTGTTTATGGTTGCAATCCTTACGTTCACTACGCTCTTGCGGAATTTTGGGGCCCACTTTCGTTGTTTGCACGGCACTCCAGGCTGTCCGCCACCTCCAGGTTAGTCTTCTTTAGCTCCCGCCTTTTAGTTCGGTTATGAACCTAGAAATATGTATTTTTAGCCTATTTCTACCTGGAATTATTTGATGGCACCTCATTAACCATTTCTTTAGAAAAAATGGCACGTAGATCAATAAAGGTTCGCCACCCCTGTCTACGGTGTATTATTTTTAGAAAGGTTTTCAAAGTGTGACTCATAAGACTTATTGTACGATGATCTGTGCATAATTTTGTATTCGGTTTTTTTGGGAGAGGTACAAAAGTTGATGTGAGCCAGTCGTTTGGAATTATCCCTGTTGAATAGATGGTATTGAACAGGTCTACCAGAATGTGAATATTGTCTTCATCAATTAGTTTAAGTAATTCCGATGGTAACTCATCTGGGCCCGTAGCTGTTCCACTTTTTATTATTTGGATGGCTTGGATTACTTCTTATTTGGTTATTTTTGATCCATTGTTTTCATGATATCTTCTTATTTCGCTTTTATGTCTATCATCTTCGAAAAGTTCTTCGATATATGTTTTCCACTCTTTCAATTTTTGTTTTATGTTTACAATTATTTTTCCTTTTTTGCTCATTACTACACTTGGTTGTCTACGTTTCTTAATTCCTATTAGCTCTTTCACTTTTTTATGAATATTAAAATTATCGTGTTTTACTTGTAATTGTTATATTTCTTCACATTTGGTTTTGTACCATTTCTCTTTCGTTTTCCTTATTTCTGTTCGTATTTCTCTTTGAATTTTCTTACATTCAATGTTATTATTTTTATAATTTCGTCGTATGTTCATGAGCTGAAGGATTTCAGGGGTCATGCAATCTTGTTTTGTCTTTTGTATTTGTTTTGTAAGTATTTCTTTACTAAGTTCTAATAATGCATTTTTTAAATGTTCCCATTTGTTGTTGGTTATATCTTGTGGCGTTGTTGATGGATTTAATTTATTTGTTCGTAAGTTATTATTTATTTTGTTCTGTACTTCTTGTCTTGTATCTTGGTTTTTCAATTGCCAGACATTTATTCATTTATTTTTTGTTTTTGCTGTTTGTGTTTTAGTTTGATATTAATTTTAGCTATTACAGGGTTGTGATCTGATGATACATCAGTGCTTGGGTAGGTTTTAACAGCTTTTATTATGTTCTTGTATCTCTCATTGATAAGAGTATAATCTATAGGGTTTCTTACGATTTTTTTAGAGCTATCCTGAGGTGCTTTCCAAGTATACAAACGACGTTTTGGTAGCTGGTAAAATGTGTTCATTATGATTAAGTTTTTCTCTTGACTGAATTGTAGTAAGCGGTCTCTTCTTTCATTTCTTGTTCCGAGTCTGTTTTTCCTACATGTTTGTCATATTCTTCTTTGCCAATTTTTGCATTGAAATCACCTAAAATTATGGTACCAAGTAGGTTGTTCATTTATATTTTATATTGGTGTTTAGGGGTGGCCAATGCCAATCCTATTTTCTTTGGTTTTTTTATGATTTTATGTGTTTTGAAGTCCATATATTTTTATAAAAATTTTGGCTTTCTTCGTGTGTGTCGTTTCAAGCCAGTTTCAACCCGAAAATACTACAGCGGCAGACAAGCTTCTTGTTTTTGGCAAATAGTGATCATGTATCCACCACTGAGTATTTAAAAGGGTTTCTATGCATAGTGAACTGGCCAGGTAATGAACAAGCCTAATTAATTCTGAAAATACTAAGACGTACAAAACGTCTCATCCTAGTTCCATAGTCTCCATAGTCCCGACATTGATGCAAAACAAACGTCTTGTTTCAACCCAAAACACTGTAACATTGTAAGCGCAAATCAGGAAACCTAGCCAGCGGCGACTAAGAGGCGCGAAAAAAGATGGAGGGGATATTTTGTATATACAAGAAACAGGAAATGGAGATGGCGAATAACGACCAGTCCATGTGAAAATGACTTAAGAGCAGAACTGATAACTTACGAAGAAACAGAACTGGCAAACACAATGCATAAATTAGTACAAATAATGTTGGAAAACATAATAAGAAGAGCCAATCTTCCACAAGCTTCAAACTCATTTCGTAGAGCTTTAACTCTTTGGTGATGATATTGATGGAAATAAGCGCTTCCTTAAACTTGATCACTAGGTGAAAATAAAAAACACATCTACATATTTACACTCGCTTATATACCTGGTTTATACTTATTCCACTAAAAAATGTAAGAAGAAAAAAATATTCACCCTGTGAAAATTAGCATCTAATTGTGGCTAAGATAAGACCACCTCATAAAGATACGTGCTTAGGACCATAATGTACAGTCGTGTTTAGATAAACCTGGGACAATGTCTTTTTCATATGTAGGTTTAGTTAAGACTTGAAGAATATCTCCATGGATTTCCTGCTATCAGAAAGAGTTACATTAAACTTTAATGAAATCTGTAACTTTTTCTGATGGCAGGAAATTCATGGAGATTGTCTTCAATTTTTAACTCAACCTGCATATGAAAAAAACATTGTCCCAGATTTAGTTGAACACGACTGTACATTGTGGCAAGGAATAAACTAGTTCAGAAGATATATTGAGCAAACGGGTGGTACAACACTTCGATACAACAGAATTTTAATTTTTGTAAAGTTATAAATAAGTTGTTTTTCGCAGCTGTTGGCCCTTGTATTCAAACAACAAACATAATTTGGAACAAAGGTAAGCAGTGTAGTATATTTGAAAGTACAAGCAACCAAAGACACATTACACAATTGATTTTAAGTCCACCATAACAATCCAACGTAAACTAAAAGATGGAAGCGATAGCGGTTTGTAATCAGATTATGGGCGGGGTCGACTTTTCACATTAGTTGACAGGTATTTTCAAAGCGTTAACGAGTTCTAATAAATGATACATCACCTTGTTGCTAAGGAAAGGTGTTACTGGACAAACCAGTACTTAAAACACAAAACAGCCTCTTAAGGAGGCAGCACTTTGTTACTTGACTTGATTGATAAGTCTTGTAAAGGAATATCAACTCTGATGTTCGATTACTTTTCATGGTTATATTTCCCCAAGACATAGATATTTAGTTCCGTATCAAGTTACTGCGATTGCTGGGCAGTAGACAGTAGAGTGAGTTCGCTAAACGATTCGTTGGAGCTAGAAAATATAATAAAATGTGAGTTGCCGCAGCGCCACGGATTCTATACGTAGATTTACATTTACTCCCCTTGAATCCGAGATAAGAGAAAAAAGAAGCTTTGGGTCAAGGTATGCGGCAGTGCTCGCTACGATTACTTACCATTAATGACATTTGTACTCTGTCTGGTAACTCCTGCACAATTCTTAACAAAACAGGGAAAAGCACAGTAAAATAAAGGCAAAGTCTGACAAAAGGTCTATTGAATATTTTAAATGTTAAATGAGGGCTACACATGTGTAAAACAAATTAAAAAGTTCTTCTTGGAGGTTCTTCCTACAAGCTACTTTATTTATTATCTATTCAGCCAGTGCCCAATGACCAATCATTTACTGAACCGTGACTGTAAAAGTCGGCCAGGCTAATAATTCTGTAAGTTTTCTCTGGATGATGTCATTTTTTGACAGTCGTCTATTATGATATGTTTGATCGAACTTTTTCCACTGCCTTGTGTGTTTATCTCACAACGTTTCGAAAGTTTCTGATCTACGCCCGTCCTCAGGTGAATGAACTCCTGAGAAGGACTGATTTTTTGCACGTTTTATCACGTACACTCGTGCCTACCTCGGGGTTTGAACCCGGGACCACTGATCGCTGTGATTACTAGTCTGACACTAAAGCTAAGCGTAAATAACGCAACTCGGAAAATTCAGTAACTAAAACTGCAACGCTAATAGTTTAGCATTTACATTGACATAATTATTAATTTATTTATTAAAATAATTACTGTTCTGTATTTTACTTTTTCCCTTATTGCTCGTTATTTAAAATGTTTTGTTACAGTTTTAAATGCTCAGATCGACATTGATCAAGAGCACTGTCAAAAATCGGGTACAAACTACAGGGTTCGCCGGCTTTACTATAAAGGACACAGATCTTAATGTGCTGGAGTAGATTTCGTTTCTCCGGTTACCTGCGCTTAGCTCAGACGGGAAGGCGTGGTTCGAAAGCTCAAAGAAAAACCGGCGGCACTTACCCTAAAGCTTGCTTAAAAGAAAAAGAAATGCCTGAGCGCCACTTGGTTCTGATTAGGGGTGGCTGACGTGTCTAGAACCAAGAACAATACACGTAGCCTATGTAGAAGTCCTCTAAGTACGTTGCTGAACACCTCCGCCTGTTGTTTACCAAGCCTCCTCCGAGTAGCCGGGTGACCTTGTCGTTAAATCACTTACCTTCAAGGCCACCGTCACTAAAGAATAACAAAAGAACACTGACTGGCCCAAATTCTGGGGCTTACTTACTCAAAAGAGCATGCTTTAACTTCACAAAATTAATTACACTTGGCCTTTGCCACACTAGATTAGTTAATGACCCAGAAGGGGTTTCAAAATTCATAAAAAGAATGAACTGACTTTAACAAGTTTATTATTTAAAGAATTAAAGTTTACACAAATCGGTACATTAAAACACACACCCGGAGGTGAGTTTAAATTTAGTAAAAAAAAGATATCCTATGTGAATGTGAAAGGGGGCCCCACAAAACCAAAATATATCTTAAGGGCTAGTTACAAAGACACAAAAAAACACACTATGATCCAAAACAAATGACATAAAATGGACGCCAGGAGTAAAGCCCCTGGTAAACATTAACTGAAACAAATCATAGGTCCTAGCGGACGTACGCAACGATTATAAGCACTGACACACAATAAAATATAAAATCGCACATTAAGTTAGGCACCAGAGTTATTTAATTGGTACAATACAAGGCGCCTACCTGAGTTGAAGCATGCAGTGTTAGATGCAGATGTACTTGTTCTCGTGGAGGCCTGGCGAGACGTGCACAAGGTGTAGCAAATTCTCCAGAAGAGGCAGCGAGACTCGAGGGGATTGAAGACAGCAACCATCAATCGAAGAAGTGACAGCAGCCAATACGATGTTGCGCGGCGGCCCAATTAAACCCCGACGTTGACCCAAATATGCATTACGCAATAGTCTTTTCCCGACTTAACAGGGAAAAAAGTTAGTTGAGGCTCTTCAGATAACGTTTCTAACCGGATCGGCAAAAAGTGCCAAAAGTCTCCCTGGAGACCAGCTGTAGTAAACGAAAATCGGCCCTTCATTAAACAACGTCGAGTTCACTACACTTCCTCTGCCCACCGCGCATTTCCAAAAACACACAAACATTAATGTTCACTTCGAAGATTCGGGTTTAACTGCACTCGCCATTAACGTGCCCCAAAGGCACTTGAAAGTCTGCACGAACGCCAAAAAGGATTCACCATGTTAATCACCAAAAGTTAGCCAAAAGCTCCCAAAAATAGCGAAGCCCCCCCCGGCCGAGGTCCGGGGGTCGCGTTCTTCTAAAACCGTCCTTGGTCGGAAGCTTGCTACTAATTAATTAATTTCAAAACGGGCTACGCGCGACGGATACAATGGAAGAAAATTTCGGACTCAAAACCACTAATTTTAAATGCATCATTCCTTAAGGAGTTATCAATTCTTATTTCCTTTACACAAAGCTTGGTTATCAAAGAAAGAAATTCCACACAGCATGATGTCATCCGTGCGGGGCGAAGAAAGTACAACCTTGCACTAAAGAACAAAGAACAATAAGCACGTGCGATCCCCAAAATGCTTAATTAACAATTTGCGAAGGTTACTCTAACGAATACCAAGAACTAAATTTAAGCTCTGAAATCAATGTTTAAATATGTGACCACAGAAAGGTTCCCGCAACTTATTCTTAGAAGCTTAGCTGCCTAAATGAATTGTTGCTGAATGCACACCGTTGTTTCGAATTTAAAAAGAGAACGCTTACGGGACGAATTCTACGGATCGAGAACGCATAATTGTTTGGGCCAAAAGGAATTTAAAATGTAGCTTTAAGATCCAGGGTTGAACTTTAGACAGGGCCGTCTTCCGAAAATTTTAAATAGAATAATTTCAGCTTAAATGCACTAATAACACCCTATAGTGGGATTAATGACAATAGAGACTTAACGAGGTCGAAAACTCTAACACCCCCCTTACTAGAGATCAATTTCCCAAATTGGTCCTTGAGACGACCGAGAGAGTTGCTAGAAGATTCGCTTAACTTGAGGTGCGGATTGAGATAGCCGTCACTACTCAGGATCCCAACCACGCGATGACTGATAGCGTCAAAACAAAAGAGTGCGACGAGAGAAGAGTTATAAAAGACCGGTTACGCCGGTGGAAAATACGAAAACTTCAATAATAAATGTCAAATCCGGGAAAAGTCATTAATGCGGGATTGTCAAAATCGGGAAACGTCTTACGCCTGCATAAGTTTCCGTCCAACCTGCCAATCGAACACAGGGTGTATTTGTAAGGACTACAAACACATAAAAAAAGAAGAAGAAGTCCAAGATCTAACCCCAAAGGTAAATCTGAAGAGGGCACGCTGCGCGTCACGGGATCAGCGCATTGTGTGAGTCCCACAGCAGGAACACCCACAGGGAAAGAAAGGACAAAAGGTTGTGACAGAAATTGTCAAAAATGGTCAATAATCGGGAGTAATAAAAGAAAACTAAGTCCACCGAAATCCTCAATCGATGACGATGCCGAAAGCCAAGTCGTCTATAAATTCGCAAAATGCGAGACCAAAAATGACTCCAACACCGAACACCAAAAGAAAATCCGGAAAAACAAAGTCTCCAACAAATGTCAAACATGAAATTCACTAACGAAACAACGTGCGAACAGCCTGGCCAGTACTGTCACACGAAGCTCAAAAGCTAACAACAAAATCGCTCCTCCCAAAATCCAAAGGGCAGGAATACGATGCATGGCCAAAGCCATCAAAAGTCTTCAACGAAAAAGTCTTTCCCAAAATCCAAAGGGCAAAGACACCTAAAGTGACAACCTAAAGTCATCAAAACAAAATTCGGTAGGTGACGACAGATCGTCCATAAATAAGTCACTTAATCACAACGACAACAGGCGACTAAATCGCAACATACTTCAACACGGTAAACTACTTAGTCAATAAACGAAAGGGGTACGACAAAAAGTGTACAAGACACTACGACAAGTGTTGATGCACGCGATGAAATCAGCAAACGAAGTTGGGCGATACACGATAGAAATGAAAACGAAATAGGAGTCCAACAAAAAAATACTACGCCAATCCAACTAAGATGGTTTGAGAGATATTAAAAATTCGCATAAAGCGGATCTCACAAACACACCAGCACAAAACCACATCCTAACAACGGACCAATAAAGAATAAGGAAAACGAAATGATTTCCAACTCGTCAACAAACAACAACGCGGCACCACATTAAAGGATAACAACAAAAAAGTCAACATCAGTAATCTAAATGCGTCAATGTCGATGAACTCTACTAACTTCGACTTAAATTCAGAATAGCACAATAAAATTTCAAATTAGCTGAAGGCTAAACACAATCAACAATTAACGAATTCAAAAAAAAGTTCGATACCTTCCAAAAATTTCAGAGTTTTCACGAAAAAGACTAAAAAACACGGTTTACTTAATGATCCATACTAAAAGAAACAATTAACACCAAAAGAAGGGCTTCAAAATATGCCCTAGCACTAAAAAAAGAAAATGTTGAAATCTTAAACACGAAAAAACACAAAAATCCCGCGAAAAATCCCGGGAAAAACAATGTTTGGTTTATCGAAGGGATGGCAAGGAACTCATTTGATAAAAGAAAACATATAGGATACGCGTCCTGATATGAAAAAAACACGTTTCCAAATTTCAAAGTCCTAAAAAGTCAAGTTTTCATGCAAAATACTGGAAAAAACTATATGACGTTAATGCCAAACACTAAAATGAAGCTGTATGACAAGAAAAGAAACACAAAAACAATGCCCTAAAGGCGTTATCGACAAAAACAAAGCCCCACGTTGGGCGCCACTTAGATCTGTTACAGTTTTAAATGCTCAGATCGACATTGATCAAGAGCACTGTCAAAAATCGGGTACAAACTACAGGGTTCGCCGGCTTTACTATAAAGGACACAGATCTTAATGTGCTGGAGTAGATTTCGTTTCTCCGGTTACCTGCGCTTAGCTCAGACGGGAAGGCGTGGTTCGAAAGCTCAAAGAAAAACCGGCGGCACTTACCCTAAAGCTTGCTTAAAAGAAAAAGAAATGCCTGAGCGCCACTTGGTTCTAGTTAGGGGTGGCTGACGTGTCTAGAACCAAGAACAATACACGTAGCCTATGGGGAAGTCCTCCACGTAACTGCACTCCACTACAGCGTCCCCTCCGCCAAGCTCCTTCGGGCCTGTTGGTGTATACACGGTGTGGTCTTGCAACAAATGACTTACCTTGATGACCACACCCTCTAGAGCAATAAAAGAAAACACTGACAAGCCCAAATCTAGGGCGTTCTTACTTGAAGAGCAGGCTTTGGGTTCACATTTAATTACATCAGGCTTTTGCCGTAATTAACTAATGACTAAAGGGTTCAGCAACAACAAATAACTAGACTGACATTAGCAAAGGTTTATGTTTAATAGCCCACCCAGTGGTGAGTTTAAATTTATTACAAAGAGTACATCCTAACTGGAATTTCGGGGTCCCCTAGCAAAAGTTAACTTAATCTAAGTATCATTAACAAATAAGCAGAACAAAATCACAGGAGAGACGCCCCTGCATATAATAATTAATTTGAACAATTCGAGTAAACGGGCGTACGCAATGTCCAATATAAACTTCAATAGCGCACGACAGATGGTCGATATCACTTCACACGGCACATGATTAAACAAAGCGAAAACACATATTTACTGTAAACAATTTTACCTTAGCCCCAAAGCGTGTTTCTTTGGCGGGAGCGGTGAACGAGGTCCTGGTGAAGTCACTTGGCAAGGAGAGCTGCAGTGCAGACGGAGTTGAAATGACAGCAAAAACTATACTATTGCGGGGCGGGCTCCCAATAATTACAAGAAGCACGGCGTTGACACACAGATTTGCAAACAGCAAAGGTTTTTCCCCACTTAACAGGGAAAAGTTAGTTACGGCTTAAAGATGTCGTCTCTAGTCGAATGTGCAAATAATGCAAATATCTCCCCCTGGGGAGTAAGCTATAGGAGACGAATCGGCCATTCGTAACAACGCCGAGTTCACTTCACTTCATCTGCCCGCACACCAACAATAAATTGCTTCAAAAGGTTCGAGCTTGACTCACTTAAGTTCAGAAGAAATCAACAAGCAGATTTAGAAAAAGGCAACGAACACACTACAGGGCACTTACAAAAAAAAATAGCGCAGCCCTGGCCGAGGCGCCAGGGCTCGCGTTCTTTTACAACTTTCTTGGTCGGAAGCTTGCTACTAATTAATTAATTTCAAAACGGGCTACGCGCGACGGATACAATGGAAGAAAATTTCGGACTCAAAACCACTAATTTTAAATGCATCATTCCTTAAGGAGTTATCAATTCTTATTTCCTTTACACAAAGCTTGGTTATCAAAGAAAGAAATTCCACACAGCATGATGTCATCCGTGCGGGGCGAAGAAAGTACAACCTTGCACTAAAGAACAAAGAACAATAAGCACGTGCGATCCCCAAAATGCTTAATTAACAATTTGCGAAGGCTACTCTAACGAATACCAAGAACTAAATTTAAGCTCTGAAATCAATGTTTAAATATGTGACCACAGAAAGGTTCCCGCAACTTATTCTTAGAAGCTTAGCTGCCTAAATGAATTGTTGCTGAATGCACACCGTTGTTTCGAATTTAAAAAGAGAACGCTTACGGGACGAATTCTACGGATCGAGAACGCATAATTGTTTGGGCCAAAAGGAATTTAAAATGTAGCTTTAAGATCCAGGGTTGAACTTTAGACAGGGCCGTCTTCCGAAAATTTTAAATAGAATAATTTCAGCTTAAATGCACTAATAACACCCTATAGTGGGATTAATGACAATAGAGACTTAACGAGGTCGAAAACTCTAACAGTTTTTATATTAATTACTAACACAAAACCTTATGACTTCTTAAGCTCACTCTGCAAATATCCAAACACTACTGCTCCTTCCCTCAAGAGATCCCGATGTTCACCTTGTGTGATACCTACAGCCTGTTCCTGTCAACCAATTCCAAGAATCCGCTGAATCCAGCTTCAATCCCCTTATCAAACGTCAACTTCAACTCTAATAGACTCCTGGTAAGTTTCAGCTCTATAAATGAAACTGATCTTATCTTGTTTATTCCTCAGATAGTCCTCTGGACTCAGCAATCCCCTCAGGATCCTTCCAATTCTAGTAGCACTCCTACTAACCTCCTTCTAGATGAATGACCTTACTTCCATACAACCACCAATGTCAAAAATAAATATTTAATTATGTGTCACGTTTACCAATAAATCCAATCTTCTCCAATTCAGTAGTTCTCTGGTTCTTTCTATGTAATTCATTGTATTCGTCAATCTCTTCACAGATTGTCTAGCCCCAATAAAATTAATAATTCACTTTCATTTCTATAGCTCGTAAATTTGTTAACAGCCTTAATATTTGTATTCAACCAAACAACTATACAAATAAGGCATAATTTCTAGTTTTTATTAAGCAAAATTAAATACTTCAAGACCAATTGTTTATTTTTCAGTGAGTTTATTTATGTAACTAACTTTAAAAAAATTATTCCTATTAGATACTATTCTTATGACACTCTTTTCAATTTTAAATATAATATTATTACAGGATATTCATTCTGATTATTATAACAAATACATTTGTCAATTGTAACCTTGGCTTGTTCTTTATTAACATTCACTGCAACCATCAAATTGTATATTCAATTAATATCTTAATATCAAATTACCTCTCTCATTGTCTCAATTAATTTCATTATTAATAATTAAATATTAACACCCATCAAGATTTAATTATAGTAATCTTCCAAATTTATTAGTTTTAAATATTTCTTTGTTATGATTGATCATACCACTTCGTGTATCATAATAATATATTAAAAAAACTGAACATTTAGTTACATCGCAACTAGGGATATTCAAATTCTTGATCATCTCTCAATTAGGAACGAGGAAAAAGGATTTTACATCGCATCTTTCATGCATCTAAATTACCCCAAGTAGTTTCGATATAGTTTCGTCGCACTAGTAGCCATTCCGATAATTTCCATAGCAGATCGATAACGCAGTTATTTTTAAAGTTCGCGTGTGTTTTGCGATGGCTTGATATGCCGGGAGAGAGCAGCCCAATAAAAGTTTAAAACTATTCCCACGTTCGAGCTTGCACCAAGAGCTAGGTGGTCGCCGTCCAAAAAAGCCGAACTTGTATTGAGTTTGGAGCATTTCTAAGTCGCAGATCCAGTTGGCTGGTTATTGGATTTGCCCCTCGAAGATTTATTTGCAGGCATTCTGCATAACACAGCCCGAGCTTGGCGTCTGATTAAGCCCTCACGTCGGCGTTAACGAACGCAGCGACACCCGGCTATAACGAGCAGGTAAACGCACAAACTGGCTAAATGTGAATTCCCACTAAACGCGATAATAAACGGCGGCTGCTAGCTGCACGTATGTTGTATTTAATAAGGCTGATAATGATAAATCCACTGTCATGTTTCGGTTGTAATATACTAACACTGTTATTATGTATCTCGATTAATTATTCATCGGGATTTCAATTAGTGTTAACAATCTGGAAAATCACTGTTTTGGTGTCACTCTAAACGTAGTTTTGATTAATGTTCCGGGAGATATTCACCGCACGCAGTGAAGTTTTCAAAACGCTCGTCCTGAAATCAGTTTAGCGATTTCATCTCCTGCCTTTATGCGATAGTAATTAGAGCCTAATTGCATTTTAGCTATTGCTCAAATAGATCAACCCCATGCTCTTACTGTTATAACTATAAAGGCTGCAGGATTCTACAATTCAGTAGTTTGAATTTTGGAAATTTTGCGAATGATTTTAGTGGCCCTTTTTCAAATTGGATTCTCAGCTTTACTCAATACGGACACTGAATTCTAAATTACTACACCAAAAACTATACTAAGAGAAGAACCAGAAACAATGGAATAAAAAGGTATTTATGGTTAAAAATTTATAACGAACTATTCGTGACGACCAAAAATACTTCACCCTGAACTTTAGTTACCTTGCATTTTGTTCGAATCCAGTCTACATTGTCTAATCTTGCCTTGCATGCTGATTTCATTGGAATTGGTGAGTGACAAAAATGAAAAGCGTTGTGAAGTCAATTAAAATGTTTTGGAAAATATCTTTGTTTTGTTCTCGTACCTCCGTCCCACTTAATTTTTTTTTAAACTTGAAAACTCGGAAAATGTAAAATAGTAAAATTGGCGTAACATTTTATTCCAGTCGATTCAGTATGTACTAGCGACTTTTAGTAGAACCGCCGTTGGGTTTAATTTTTGTAACACGAGTTTATGTATGCCCTCTTTGTTTACTTAGATTGCTCAGTACACAGACAATTACTTCAAATGGTGGCTATGAAGCATCACTATATGCCTAAAACTAGGAATCTGACCTGCACTCGTATTCTGAAATCAACTCTAATAATATGCACAATAAAAACCAGTTTGCTCATACAAACAAACAAATATATTTTCCATTAATCATAGGTAAAGCAGTAAAAATATTAAGATTAAAAAATTTGCAGGTCAAATACTATTAGAATAACTATATCTAAAATACGTTTACACTAAATAGCATTAGAATGACGCCAAAACAACTATATTTTATAGTGTAGCGTTGCAATTGGAAATCCGGCATCACACGAAATATGTAGCTCGCAGAGTTTTGCGCTGTAGCCTGATACACACACTGTGGGATGCCTCTTAACGCCAAAAGTCGAAACAATGTGCGCTTCAATGGATTACGATGTCTCGTTGGCGATGCTGTTAGCTTGTATCGAACTGACCATTTTTCAAAGCCCACAGTTATGCATTTAAAAACTCTGCACAAAAAAAACACTGGCGTGATTCTACAGGATGCATGCTTATTGGAACATACGTTAAATTCAGCCTTTTAGGCTGCAGTATCCCCGAAATCAGCAGAGATACAGGTCCTGGAGAAGAAAAAAAGATAAAATAAATAATTCAAACACCAGATTTCCTTTTCATACGTTTCATATTGTTCAATTCTGTTTTGTGCCGATCTTGTTTGTTCCTTTCTAATCCGCTTGATTCACTGGGAACTGAATACACTTTTAGACAAAAAATTACACTGCATCTACCCGCTATCTGCCGTTTCGCAACCAGATTGGAAATCAACACTTGTCGCCGATAAAACTCTATAAAAGCCTGCCGTTTTTCATTTCAAGGCAGTCTTAAAGGCTCTGATGTTACATCGCGTGCAGAACCAAGCGAATATTCGTCGGCTTCGAGCCCGCAAATCTCGCTTAACTTTAACGCTCAGCTATTTACTACGCCTAACAAAGATTTTCTGTAAGCCGAGGAGTCTATTACTTGGTTTGATTGAACTGCATTTCAGCTAAGTCGAATTTCTGTTTATTACATAATGATGCATATGGAATTTGCCGCCAATTTATGTGCTAGGATAAGATTTTGTGTGTGTTTCAGCCTTCAGCGCTCGGTAACAATTTTATTCTGCATACTGCAATCTGTTCACTTTAGTTCATTGCTATCATAGGCCATCGGCTGCGTTCCCTTTTCTACTGAGCTCATTCGGACTGGTTTTTTGCAAAACACAAAATTCATCGAAATTTTCTGAAAAGGCAATTGGTTTTCTTCCAATTTGTTTGTAGTCGTTCCTCTTCCAATTCGTTTTGAAGGTTAAACCACTCCAGGTCGTTCAAAATCTGTTTTATTTGAATTCTATGTCCCATATAAACCTCTAATATTAACCCTTAAGTAGGCGCGTGCCATTTCGTTGCATAAGTAGGCGCGTGGGGGTCATGCTGACCCCCACCCATCAAATGGGGTCAGTAAATCAGTTTGAACTTTTTTTTCTTCTAAGCTTTCGTTTTATGTAATATGGAAATATATACTGACTGATTATATGTATTCTAATCGAAAAAGATTGATAAGAAAGAAATATATTAGCTTAAAAGTTTTTATTGTGATTTTCACCTTTGAGGATGTAATGAGTTTTTGAAATCAAAATAAAATACGGTTTTGTTACAAAAGCTAACATTTTATTTTTATTAAATGGTTATTAACATTACACTTTAGCTGAAATCAGCTACATTAAAAAAAAAAGTACATATGTTAAGAAAAATATATGTAAAGCAGTATTGGTAAAAACTGTAACGTTAGTAGGCGCGTGGGGGTCAAGCCAGCCCAGCTGCAAAACAGATGTAATAATATCCAACAGTTTACGATTTTTTTCGTTTTATTTTCTAAGAAATGCATTGCTAAATGTGTTTTAGGAAGGTACTGAAACGTTCCTTGATTTAATGCAAAAAACCTGCAAGTTATCAGCAAATTTACATCAGTGGGGGTCAGCCTAACCCCCACGCGCCCACTTACGGGTTAACACATAGCAAGAACTTTAAAATTTGGTTTAAATTTCTCTAAAAAATTATTTCTGTTGAATATTGACATTTGACCCAACACATTCCAATGTGTTCTATTTTAAATTCGTCTTCTTTAGTTATGATCGAAACGGTTCTGCTTCGATACGCACTTGGAATTCAATAGAACATTAAAGATTTTGCCATAATGTATGTGTGTATTATCGATAACCTCATTTGTCATTTACCTTGCGGTGTAGAGACTGCTGCTTGATGCGATTGCATCTGCCGGTGCAACGCTCAATTTGCCCCGGATTCGGGATACAGCGTTGGAGCGCGCCTTTAATACATGAACAGCAACCATTGTGTGAGGTGAGTGTCAAGATGATGTGTTGACCTTATTACTTTATTTCTGAAGTTGTGGTTTTGAGTAGAGCACAGTTAATTGGTGCCCAACTGTGAATGGATTCATCGAGCCCAATTCCAATCGCCGAGGCTGAGGAAAAATTCTGGCACCCGCGGGATTCGAACCTAGGACTTGCTTAATACAAGCTTAGCGGACACCCAACTGCGCTATGCGGCTTCTTAGATTTTGCCATAACATTTCTTAAATTATTTGCACAAGAAAGTTTCCTGCCCTTCGTATCTCCGTTTTGTTGCTATCTATTATTTCGGTTTCGTTTTGGTTTTTGTTTTTCTTGCTACGTTTCTGTGTACCATTTGGCTTCATTTAGAGCTTCCCAGTCCTTTAGAATCACTCCAATCTGTTATTTTTCTACGACGATCCTTGCAAAAGATTTTTGTCTCTGGCGTGACTAACACGTTGAGGTGCCCCGCTCGTTTGCCTTTCACACATATGAAAGTGTAGAGTTCCTCTATATAAGCAATGGAACTCTCCAATGGCAAAAATCGGGATTTTCATTAAAGAAATCTCTGTTCTGGGTTTATCAGCTTTGACTAAAATGATATATCTAGAAGGTTATTCGCTAACCATGGCAGTTTTAAACAAGAAGAATCGGCAGTAGATCGTAAGGTACTTGTATACTTGCCCTTGAGTATTATACGTCAGCCTCAATCTTAGTTTTGCTTTGAACAGTTTCCAAGCTTATAACCTTTTCAAAGAGCAATTGCATAATTATTTCCATGGACATTTTTGTAACACTTACTACATTATAGTATTAAAATTGGATCAATGTCTGTTAGAATTCTGCTTAGAGGAGCATTAAATTAAAATTTCGTCGTCCAGCAAACAAAGTTGGAATTTTAATTCCTGTAAAGACGAAGTGTAATAAATACCCCAATTAAATTCGTGTAGGTGGAGCGTGATGAGGGGCTTCGCACGTATATTCAGGCCATAATAATAAATAAGCTGATACGTCAATGCCAGGCAACGTACATGCCCGCGCTGGTACAAATCAGTTCTCATCAAATCGGCTTCGCGGGCATTAATCAATAAAAATAATGTTATGTATGACGGCGAAGGGTGACGCGAGGCCTGCGTGAGACTAATTAGATTATAAAACGCCGGCAAAATAGAAAAAGCTGCAGCTGATAAGTTTCAAAGTACGCTGGGGGATGAGCCTGCTTAATCCATTTATTTCGCGCCGACATTTAGTAGTAATGCCTCAATATTAAGGCATTCGCTGCGGATTTCGCTCACAGGCCGCCTTCTGCTGTGATCTCCAGAAGAGCTAGTAAAGTTAAGTATAAGCTCTCGCGCTTGCATACTAAGCAAGCCAAGTTTGTAACCCCAGATAAAGTAGCGCAGGATACACAGAGACGCTCCTCTTATTAAAGTTTCAAAGTAATCAAAAGTATTATTAATTTTAATATGTCCTTTTCTTGGTGAAAATTATGATGAGATTTAAGTTCGGGCTCGAGATTAATTAAATATCGCCCTGAAAGGCCCACAATTTTTTTATTGCGAAGTGTGGCGATAAAAATGGCCGGAAGAGTGGGCGGAAGCACAAAGACGCCTCCGCTTTGTTGCCTTCCTTTAATTTTGGTTTTCAAGCATGTTATTGTCGGTCTTCTATAATTCACAGAGAGAGCTGGGTTTTTCTTCATATGTTTTAAGACGTACTCGTTGGACTTTAAACGAATAAGGTCGTCTTAGCTGCGATCTGTTATCATTTAAGTGTAGTGTTGTGAACCGATCAAGTGCTAGCTATCACATCACTTAAAACTGCATGTACAAATAGCTTTAATAATAACGTATGTTTCTTTATGGAACTTATCATGGCCCGGGGCTGCCAATTTTTAACCAGCTTGGGCAAAACAATAATAACAATTTGACCAATCAACTAAATATGCAGCCACCGATCATAATGCCAATTCCGTATCAAAACCAAATAAGCTATCCTGCTTTAAACATACAGTGCCACAAATGTATCAGGGTCAAGCGGAACAAATTCCAACAGTTAACAATCATCATCAATATGCTAACCAAATATACCCGCAAACTTCTTCAAATTCAAATCCTAAAAACGAAAACAATATGAATATGAAAGCAACTAATTACGCATCACTTAGTGAAGATGAATCAGCTACAAATGAAAGACTTTACGGTAAAGAAACACGAGTGGCAAGCTGTTAAAAAAATAAAACGATTAACTCGCACACAAACACATCTAAATAAGTCGGAAACCAACGTTTCAAATAGATATCAAGCACTGTCAATAATAGACCTCGCCCAATCTAATTTAGAATCAAACAACTCAAACAATGTAGATATAAATCACCAACCAAAAGTCCTTAAACCGCCCCCTATCTATATCTATGGTGTAACAAATTACAAGGCAATGACAGACAATCTGGCTGTAGCCGCTGACAATGAAACATACTACACCAAATCATTGACAAATAACACAGTAAAAATTAACCCTCAAACTGTAGAGACCTATAGAAAACTAATTAGTCACCTAAGTGAGGAAAACATTGCACACCACACGTACCAACAAAAACAAGAGAGAGCATTCACAGTAGTAATACGTAACCTACATCATTCCATACCAACGGATGAGATAATACAAGAGTCGAAGAACAAGGGACATAAGGTTAGAAATATTATAAATTTCCGACATAGAATAAGCAAACTCCCACTTCCGTTATTTTTTGTGGATCTAGAACCTCAAGAAAACAACAAAGAACTATACAAACTGGAGTTCTTGCTACATACTAAAATCCAAATAGGACCACCTAGACCTAAAAAAATTATCATACAATGTACAAGATGCCAGGAGTACGGGCATTCAAAAACATATTGTACTAAACCATTCTACTGTATCAAATGCGGGAAATTACATGACACAAAGACATGTACCAAACCTAAAGACACAGCAGCAACATGTGCGCTATGTAATGGGAACCACACCGCGGGTGCACCGTATACCGAGACCTATCAAAAATAAGATTTAAAAACAGTCCCAATAGACGAACAAACCGCGCTGATCAAATATACAGCAACACGCGTACTACTCAAATTCAACCAATCATTCAAAACTCCCATCCCAATACAACACCTAGTTATGCTTAAATAACAGCAGAAGGCAGTAGAACAAACACAAACTACAACCAAAATCGCGGAAATCAAGCTAAAGAAGAAATTTCTGATAAATTAACAAGCTTCCTTAGTGAATTTAAAAACATGTTTACGCAGATGCTTAATCACAACAGCATAATCTTGACCACGCTGACTACTCTCATAGGCAAACTAACCCAATAATGGCTTCATCAATACGAATAGCTGCCTGGAACGCAAACGGGTTATCAAACCACATACATGAAATTACTCTATTCTTGAATATCAATAAAATTGATATGCTACTAGTCTCTGAATCCCACTCAACAGTAAGAACGCACAACAAAATTCCATACTATTCGATATATTACGCTCATCACCCTGATGGAACCGCGCATGCAGGCTCTGCCTTCATTATCAGAATAGCAATGAGGCACTATGTAACACAAGCCTACGTCACTGATAAAATTCAGGCCACGATAGTAAAACTAGAAGCAATTAACATGTCTATTACGTTAGCAGCCATCTACTGTCCACCAAGACACATCAGCTCTACGGTTAGATACAACCACTTCATTCGTGTTCTTGGATCTCATTTTCTAGCAGCTGGTGATTGGAATGCCAACACACAGTATGGGGATCTAGACTGATTACAGCAAAAGAACGTAACCTGCTCCGTTCAGCACAACAAAATAACTTAAATTTCTTGTCTACAGGAGAGCCAACTATTGGCCTACCGACAGAAATAAACTACCGGATTTAATAGACTTTGCTATAACTAAAGGGATATCTGATATTTATTCCACCATTGAGTCCTACCTTGATCTAAGCGGTGAACACAGCAGCTTAATAATAACACTAAGCACGAATGTAATATATAATGAACCCATACCCAAATTATGCTCGAAGGAAACAAACCGGAACTATTCGAAGAGTTAATTAATGAAAACATCAATCTCAGGTATCGAATAAAAGAACCCTTTGATATCGACGAAGTTTGTAAATCACTTAACAGACAGAATACAGCATGCAGCATGGAAGACACTCCTAAAAAAAAGTCGGATATTTTGGCTGAGCATCAGGCAAACGTGTTTCTCTTCACTTCCTAATAACAACACCGAACATGAAGAAATAGAAAACTACCTCAGCACCCCATGTCAACTTTCGCTGACTACAGATCAATTTTCGCCAACTGCAGTCCGTAAGGAAATCAACAAAACAAATTCGTTTAAAGCCCCTGGATATGACTTGGTGGTCGGGGAATCTTGAAACACCTACCCAGAAAAGCCCCCAATGTCGAAAATATTTGAGAAATTTCTCCTCACTTGAATTAATAATAGCGACTTGATCCTGAACACCAATTTGGCTTCATCAAAAGCATTCAACTATTCAACAGAAGAAACGAAAATTTATGCTGCAGTATTCTGGATATACAACAAGCTTTTTGACAAAGTGTGGTATGAAGGACTGTTATTTAAGCTAAGAAACACATGCCTATCCAAATATATCTTATTCTGAACTGTTACCTTAGTGAGCGATTTTATCAAGTTAAGGTTAACACTGCTTTATCCCGCTACCACCTCATAAATCTGGAGTACCTCAAGATAGTCTCCTCGATCCGTTTTTATATTTAATCTTGACGGTGGATATACCCAACTCTGACGACACCACATTGGCCACATTTGCTGATGGTACAGCAATCATGTCATCTGATACAAATCCAGGCAAGCCTCCGAAAAGCTAAAAAATCACCTGGATCAATTAGATAACTGGCTACAACGTTGAAAAATCAAACACCGAAAAGTCGACACAAATCACCCTTTACTTTGAGGCGGAATACCTGCACTTAAGTGTACTTAAATGGTGCTTCAATCCCGGTAAAACTGGTATCCAAATATCTAGGCCTTCACTTAGATCAGAAGCTCACCTGGAAAGAACACATAAAGGCCAAAACACACAACTAAACCTAAAAGTGAACCAAATGCACTGGTTACTTGGTAAAAAATCGCAATTACTGCTCCAAAATAAATTAACCATGTACAAAACCATCCTAAAGCCGATCTAGACATATGATATTGAGCTCTGGGGATGTAGCAAACCGTCCAACACTAAACTATTACAACATTCCAATCAAAAACGCTTCGCATGATTGCGAATGTTTCTTGTTACGTTTCCAACCACTTCATGATGACCTTGGCATACCGTTCGTCAAGATGTAATCAGTACCCATACCAACAAATCTAAAATGCGTAGTATCGGTCATAAAAATCAGCTCGTAAGAATACCCTACCAGCAACACCCTGAAAATAGACTCAAGAGAAAATGGCCAGAAGACCTCACTAACTAGGGACGTTTGGAGAACCATCAGTGAATGGGCAGCACTTCAAGTCAAGCACCGTTCAAAACTTTTACTTATTACTCGGTATTTTATATTATATATTGCACTGGCTTCTTTTTGCGGTACCTTTATATTAACTGAATATTCAGGTATTGGTAATGATCTTTTTTTAAATTGCCCTTTTTTTTATTCTGATGTCAATAATTACTATTATAGATAGCTCCTGAAACCTCAACAGGGGTGGATTCTTTTATCCAGTTACTTGCTTTCGAAAAGATTGATGTTCTAATATTTTAATTCTCATTTGTATAAGTCACAATGCTTATGTCAACCGACTGTCAAAAACAAATTTGAAATTCTAATGACAAACGCTCAATCTTTTAAAGGCTACACAATAATATTAAAAATCACAGTAAGTAATTATTTCTTAATTAATTTCACCTTCTTATTGTCTCTATTTAGTTTATAGTTAAGATTTCGATAAGAAATCACGCACCTTCAATTTTGCCCACACAAACTCTCCAGACAGCAACCTCTTCCTGATCTGCAAATCTACCCTTTCAAGTACCTTCCTGCAATGCACTGCTCAGAGACAGATTACACGTCCCAACCGTCCAATATCAGCATACTCCAAATTCTCGACAGCAACCAGCAAACAGAGCAAACCTGGACATCTACCTGCTACAGTAAACTGCCATCCTCCTGGAATGCACCTCGTCTCTTCGACGACACCCTTCTGGAAGCTCTACTCAGCAACAAATAGCTTGACGTAATCCCATTTGATTTATGTTACATGTCAAATGTAATCTCTCCAATAAAGATGTCCCAGTATGTTTCCTTAATGATTCACTTGTATATAACAATTCTTCTATCCATTAGTTCTATTACCATATACCAATAATCTTCATTAATTAATTCTTCACTTCTTCTGGTTATTTAAACTCCATTTTATTTCATCTCGTAGATTTGTCTTCTTACCCTTGTTATATTATCCCAACATTACTTAAATAAAACAGGGTTATATCCAATATTTTAATTAGACCAAAATCGTTTTTCTGCATTTTTTTTAGTTTGTTATTTCTAATAATTAGAAACAAATTTCTTAACTGCCTCATTTTCTTCTTTATACACTTTAGTCTTAGCTATTTGAGTTCAACCTACTAAATTTTATTTTTAAAATTAGCATTTGTCATTTATTTTCAAACTGTATTTTATCAATATTATTTTATTTTCAAATCCACCTGTTTTTCAAATAGCTCTGTTGCATTCACATATCCGCCTTATCCCCGAATAACTCAAAACCATTTCTAACCAACTATAATTTCCCAAATTTAACAAATTTGATTCCAATACACATTTAGGTTGTATCATAACAATATATTACTGCAGAGTAGATTGTAAAACAGCAACCAATAAAAAAATGTTTTAAGACTGTAATTCATAAAACGTACCTATTGAGAATAGTATAAACAGCTATATAGCAGATATCTCCAAAACTATACTGACGGTGGAATAAACTTCATATTTTAAATCCGCCTGCTTCATTTCAGGTTAAAAACGCAATAAGTGGAAGACTTTCACGAACATATTTATCTTGAATTTGCTGAAATTACGGCGGCTGAGCTTGTGGGGCACGAAAGTTCTCAGTTTCAACAACTTAGCGGAGCACATTCCCTTTCCCGACTGTGGAATCAATTCTTTCTAAATAATGAATTAACTTGCTTAGTTTTACGTCTATCTGGAACTTCCCGGAACGGGCTGACGAATAGGAATGAATGCAAAGTCCGAAGTTTCTACAACTACATTATCTTGCACAGAAAGTAACAGCGAATCTGCATTATGCTCATGACGACTTTCAGCACGCCCACGGGGAAATTATTCGCAATTGCTTATTTTGTTGCTAGTAATTTCCAAGCACGTGGGCGTGTCTGCAGGTGCAACTCAATTTGGCGAAATTTGCAACAGGAAACGCGATTTCCGACAAACTGAATATTATTTCCAAGGTCAGATAGAAGATGAACATTGAACATAAAAGAACGTATATGCCCAAACATAGCGCATATAGTGCCAATATAATGCTTTGGAATCATTTCTAAAATCTACAATAAACAAAAACATTGAGCTCAGTAATTTCTATACGAAAGTTCTCATCCCAATGACTTGTACACAGAAATTACATACGAAATGCGATTATTTTAATGTACTTCTAAGGAATTTTTCGCCTATAGCTTCGCAAACATTGATCTGCTATGTCGATTGGAAAGCTTGCATCATTTTGTTTCTTGTGGTACCCCCGGTTTAAACAGGGGGGTCTCAAGTTGTGTGTGAAAAGCATGGCGACCCTTTTGGAGTTTTCAAAAACTTAAATAGTCCGTATCGCTGTGCAATATTGAGGGGCGAGTTATTGATGAGGAAATTTGAAAATCGATTATTATACTTCACCTAACACCAATTGGTGCATAAGCGGAGTGGATTTACCCTGCAATTTAATTTTCACCTTTGCGAAGGTAATTTGACCCCGATACATTCTTCCTAGCTAATGGATTGCCTTTTTCTATTCATTATAGGCCAAATTAATGCAACACAGACAAGGAATTTTAACAAGATTTTTAACCAGTCAAGTAGTCTAGAAAAACAAGCACAGTGTAAAAAAAATCCAATTTATAAATCACGTATAGATTGCTTTGTTTCAACAAAGCAATACTCCATATTGTGTAATTTTAAATTTTATATGTAGCGCGAGATATTAGCGCCCATGATCGATGAAAGGGGCGATTTTAGTTCCACTTGTCGTCGCGACTTGCAAATATACGGCAGGCTGATTGGTAGCCAGTCGGGTACTCGCCTTGGGTGCATTTGTTCGTAGTTTTTCACCATTTTTGGGAAGATTAAAGAAAAGTAACGGCTGGCAACGGAAATATACATACGAACTCAGCATTCTTGCCTTAGGTGTTATACGCTTGCGATTGTAGAGAAGTTGTTTAGCACTTTATTTAATCGGTCTTCACTGAAGTGATAAAATCTCGATGTGCTAAAATACCGTTCCGTCAAACGTACAAATTTTTGCACATACAAAACAATACATTCTCGGTCTCGCTCGTGCCCCGGTCATAGTATTTCTACCGTTACTACCAACAACTACCAACTTCTACATAGCTTATGGTTCCTGCACGTTCATGTCTTTTCTTCTAGTAGGTAGAGCTTACTTTCATATGTATAGAAATAAATAGGATATTTTTAGCATATGTGTATATTATTTGAGTAGTCGTTTCACGGACACCACCCTCCTCCTCGAGTACTGTCAGTAGACAGGACAGGACAGAATTGTGACCAGCCTAATAAGTTTTGATAAAGTGTAGCTTTTTACCTTAGGGTCATTTTTTCTCAGATACTAAAAACAGCCAAATGTTTGCACCGTAGTGTTGTGTGAATTCAATATACTTTATTGTATGTATACTATGTTTGCCTGTACTTTGTACAACTGCTTGCAGGTGATCGTATAAGCTAGTTAAACGTTAACTCCAGGTAAGCCCGCCACTTTACTAAGTTCAGCGACCCCTTTGCGAAGATCGTTTCCTTCGAGATTAAGAAATACCAATCGCATTTTTGGTTTGATTACTTGTAAACCAATTTTAAATTGTAACTTTTTTCTTACTTTTATCTAGCACCTTTATCCTTTCTGCAGCTGGAACATTTTACTTCTTCTATTGTTTGGGTCATGTGCTGTAATCTGAGCGTTTCTCCCCTCTATCTTTCGTTGAGTTATAGCGTTATAGTGTTGTAGTGTATGCCTGATCAGTGTTAGTGTTCCTCCCATTTTGACTTCCTTTCAGTCTATCAGAATCATACGGCCTTTACATCGCGATTCCAATTATTTCCATTGTTCGCCTCCCGCTCTTAATTTGGAGAAAGTTTTTAGGCAACCTTTCTTGTAATTTTCTTGTTGGTTGCAATATATTGCTTGTTTAGCTATGTTTCCTTCTTTTCGTCTTAAGGTGTGCCTTGGCCATTCGCACTTACTTTTTGCGGTGTTCTTTATTCAGTATCCATATTTGTACTTCCATTTTTATCTAGTATACTACTCATGCAGCTAACATTTTCTATTGGATCGACATTTACCCTCTTGTTTAAAGTCTTCCCAATTATTACACTTTGTAGAAAATTAAGAGAAAACAGGTTGTTGATTGAGAGAACCGGGTTATTATGTTTGGTAATTATTTGAAAGTTGGAAACTTGTCGAAAAGATGAAAGAGTGGCGAAATTTGTGTGAGTAAGAAAGCCAAGCCTAACTCTTTTATATTAGCACTTGTAATTTACGCTATCTCACACGATAAAACGAATACAGACATTATTAGAACTGTATTAAAGGTAAATAATTAGCAACTCTGTATATATATATATATTCTTTCTCGTTCAATGTCTACGCTATTTTGCGAGTTTTGCTGAATCGGCAATTTACTGTACTGATCTGTTATTGCGCGCGCTGCGTACACATAAAACTATATTTAAATTACAAATGTTGACACGTCATTGCAGCTCGACTTCAGAACATGAATTAAGAAATGCGACGTTTAGATTTTAGTAGGCCGTAATATCACAAAGTGTAAAGTAAATGTTACACAATATTTCCTAAAATTAGTTATGGTCAAGCGTAATTTGAATACACCTTAATTACATGTGCTCTTTAGTTAGTTCGTGTTTTTATTTTTTGCATATCCGCTGTCCGACCTAAGCTCTTGGATAACACAAGGTTATGCTTTCTTGGTTCACCACTCTAGCTGTGCTCCGCTGACAAGTCTAATTTTGTATGGAAAATACATTTGTGTGCTTTTTCTTATATCTCTCGTCACGCCTCTCGCATTATATGATACGCCCTTATATAAGAACGTTCAAAATTTCTAAATGTATACATCTTGCTGGCCAAGCCACCGGAGCAATATATTTTTCTTATAATAATTATATGTGTTAGTAAAACTGTCGCTTCATGCTTCATTAGTGGCAGCATCAAAAAGTTTTATCCATATCTGCATTAATGCAATTTAATCCACTTCTTTTAGAAACCTGCGAATTAGTGTATTGTTAATGGCAGTAATTCTTCCTTAAAAACCGTTGGCAAATCACAGCGCCAGGCAGGCATGACATTCATTCTCATTAATAACGTAGGAAGTTGTCGATGCGGTGGTACTGATGTGTATTTACATCCAGCCGGTGGTATCTGCACGAGCGTAATCGATGATATATAGTTCGAATAAATCACTTATAGCCAATCACTATATCTAATATTGTTTATAAATGCATGTTACATTGTCTGTTCTAGGCGATAATGCTACGCGGCGGCAATCTATCACCGTGTCTTTGACGAGACGGCTTTATGACTACCTGCTATCGGAAATTGCGCTGGAATGGGATTTCGACTGCTGGCTGCCGCTAACAAATTCGTCCTGAGGAGTTCGCAGCTCGGGAGAATTAAATATTTACGAGAGTGGAGGATGCTCCGAAAAAGCCGGCAGGTATCCTTGTTTACAAGAGTTCTGATTTTTGTTTTACAAACTACATTAGCTTCGCTACTGGTGCAGGAATTTATCTTGGCAAAATGTCTGAGTTTACAGCGCGACTCATACACGACGTTTTGAATCATGATATTGTCTCGAAATAAATTACTTAAGCATTCTGTGCAACCGATTACCGAGTTCTACCACAGATATATAAATTCTAATTTTACATTAAGAAAGGTTCGTTGTTTCCTGGGTGTATTCTACAAAACATGTTCCAGTAGTGTACACAAGTATTGTTGCCCGAAGAAGATTACTTTATTATTAGTCGCATACCAGTGCATCTATTTTAAATATAATATTCTGCTTACTCAATTAATTAACTACATTTGTTGTTGTTATCTTTAGCGATTTTGTCCAAGCCCGGATTATTATTTATTATTTATTATTATTTAGAAGAACACTGTAATCAAGAAAGAAAATAGTAAGTTCAAACAACAAATCTATCGTTACCTAAGTGGCAAGTTAGAAAATGTTAATTAGAAATGTAACAATTAGTCATTAACATACTAGGAATCAATGAAACTAAAAAGGAAGACCATGGTGATTTTTAGAGAGCAAATTTTAGAGGAATTTACTAAGCTGATTGTAATAGAATAATGGGAATGAATAGTATATTGAGCACAAGATGAGACAACAAAATAAAGAGTTACTAGCTATTAAGTGATAGGAGAATTCTAGAGGATTTAGTAGTAGTTCAGGTGTATATTCCACCAACTGATTATCCTACCTATTTAATTTTGTTAACCATTAAAACAATTTATTTTAATTAATTAGCTCAAGAATGTGCCGGAATGGTAAGTCATCATTTACAATAATTAACACCAGCACTAGGTTGCCGATAGTGTTACACAACACTATTCAGCAAAACCAGTCTACAACGTGTGAATGAACTACGTCGATTGCTAATTATTCGTTTCGTATTCACTTTCAATAATCAAGTCATCAAACATTACTAGGTTACCAAGTGTTTGTAAACATCTCTTTACGCTAAACATGTAAAAAACTGTATATAGCCATCTCGCATTATTAATATCTACTCATGCATCTACTAAAGTCACTGATACTTGAAGACTACAGTCAGTTCGTAAAAAAAATGGTGTAGCAGAAAGCTATATACTGGCCGTATGAAGTAAATAATTTAGTAGTTCTGAAATACTTATAACGTAAAACAAGCCTAGGCGAAACCCCGAACCAAGACCAAAAATGGGTAACTCCGGAACTAAAAAAACACATAAGCTTGAAGAACATCACTATAATGTGAAAACTCACCCTTAACCACTACCTGAAAAATGGGAAAGATAAAAGCTGCTACCATGATAGCTACAGGGAGAGCTTTGAGTTTATAGTAAAATGAACCATGAATAAATGAGCATATTATAACCACATTAGAAAAAGGACATACATACAAAAATTCTAAAAGAGCAGAGCGCAGAGACAACTAAAACAGTCTGATAAATGATGTAAATAGAGAATCCAAAGAAGCTGAATTGGAGTGGGTATTATAATCTTTGAGGCGAAATAGCCTAATTCAACCTAATTACTTTTGTAGTATATCTAATAATACTTTTTGTATTACATAGTAGCCCAGAAAATTAATATTGTTTATTATTATTATCATAATTATTATTAAATATAATAAAGAAAAATACTAAATACAGGGCAAAACGTGGGAAAATCTATTTGAGGACAATGTGAGAACGACCTAGAAGCAGCACATCCAAGAATCCTAAAGCATACCAAATGAATATACATAGAAAAAGAAGAACATATTGAAAGCGATAATTTGGGTCCAAATAACGAAGTTAAAAGTAGCAATACATATGGTGCCGACAATGTTCTCGCGGCACCATTCCAATTTGACAATGGAACTAGTAACATTATGTATTCTCCTATTAAAAGATTGTACGAACCGGTAAATATATCTCTAAGTTAAAAAAAAACAAAAATAATAAATTAAATCAGTGCGAAGATTGTAGAAGTCTAAACGTTCTCTCACATTGAAACGGACTTAACCTAGCTCGCCTGAGTGTGTTTGAAATAGCATTGCGATATACAACCAATTTGTACGTCTGCGTTCATTATTGCTGGCTGAACACAGCTCCAAAGAAAAGTTCATACGATTCATGGGATCTGCAGGCGAAGAGAAGCTGTACACGTGTGCCGAGGTCTTACAGCTTTGGAGATTTAGTCGCCAGAACGCTAACAAATGAAGTAGCCGCGTCAACAAGTGAAGCAATAGCGGACGTATCGCGGGACCAATCTGAAGGAGTTCGAGTCCAGGTATTGCGCAACTAGCACTCATTATCTTTACTGTAGGTGCGTTATTTAATACCTTATTAGGGCGTGCGAGAATAGCTATTGAAAAAACAGACCTTTCTTGTTTCTGGTGCGTACTGCGCCTGATCATAGGCGCTGTAGGCTGTCACCACAATGGCTTGTCGAAACAGCTGTTGAGGTGATTTAATATTATTGTTTGGTGTTTCAGCGCGGTGACATATATACCATGTACTAATAGCATAAACAAGTCACAGAAACAGCGGTCGAATGGTTGATTTAAACAGTTGTAATTGTAATAAATACTGACTAGAAACAAATACTCGCTTTGTAGTTAGTATTAACGTCAAGTGTCAGTTAGTGTTGCCTCCTACAGGAAAATATAGCTATTGGTTATTGATTTTTGAATCTAATATATCCAGCTTTTCCAGATTAATATGAGTGTAGGTATGTCCCTAACCGCGACTGGGGTAAATATTGTTTTTTAGATAGCTGAGAAGGCCAAATTAATTAATAAAGAAGTAGCGGCGTAGGAGATACTTTTTACAATATGATGCCTAAACGAAGGGGATCCTGTTACAACATGCTTGGAAAGTATTAACACAAAATAAGATTTATCGAAATCTAAATGAAGGCTAATTTGTAATGAAGCATGGCTGAGGTACAAGGGCAGCAATCTTATGGCTCAGAGAAGAGCGTTTGGATTAAGAGGCAATTGTACATTTTTACAGACTTATAGAAGCTGAAAATGGTAACTGAAAGACAATGAGGATACAAACACAACTAACATTAAAACCAGAACAAGAAACTTGTATTTCTTAGTTCTTTTTGCCGCAAAAACTAAACATTTTTTTTACAACCCTACCAATACAAGAGCTTCCATAAAAACATGTTTTAATTGAAATGTAACTCTGAGAACAGTTTGGAGCATAATTTTGCCTACTAAAGAGCGTCACCATTCACATGAACGTTCCTCCAATTAAAGTAAGCTGAAATATTAAAATACGACTGGCTCATACACCAACTTTCCCTCTCTGTAGAATGTTAAATAGCTTTGAGGAAATAGAACTTCTTGCAGAAAATACGATGGTTAGGTACAACATGCACATCGTTTGAGTCTAATTTGTTTGGAGTTTTATCCTTTGCAATTGGGAGAAACTGAGAGGATATAGCATATAGATCTTTACAGTGACTTTCATAACTATACATAGCTATTTCGACTTCTCCGAGCATCAAATCCGCAATGTAACAAACGCAAGCGAGCAGAACAGCAATCTGAAGCCATTTCCATTATTCACTAATCTCAGCAAGTAGCACTGAAGAAATATAAAAGAAGGAAAACAAAATAAATAGCGCAGGAAAAAGGTGAAGAAGATAAAAAGTCTCAACCGTGCGTTGGACCACGTGATTTGCGGGCGGCCAAACGGCATTTTACTTCCAAACTGCTATCAAATCCTGAAGTAATTAGATGAATGCAGCAATTCACCAAACCAATAAGACGAAACTAATACATGCTGGAAAATAAAAATATAAAGAGCAAAAACAAGAATAAGGCATACAGCAGACATGCACAGAGTTACAAGTACACACAATAGTCTAGGTTCATAGTTAGCTTATATAAAGGCATTAGTAACCTTAAATCCCTAATCAGCTCGCTTTAATCTACAAACAAAATTGGTTAGTTGGAAATTCAATCTATGTATTCGATTTGTACGAAAAAGGTTTTAGCTTGTCTTTTTGTCTTATTGTAATATTTACCAACATATGATGTTAATCGACGCCAACAAAGATATAACCGACATTCTATTTAAAATAAGCTTAAAGAGAACTGCCAATTCTAATTAACAATGAAATTAATTAATTATCTTCTTGTTGTCCCCTGCCCCAAAAACGCTCGCGTCTTGCCCTTTTAACATTGATTGAACTTTTCTAATTTAGAGCCGTAGTCTCTTGGCTACGTGCTAGATTTTTTGGTGTCACCCACATTGCTCGAGACAAATTGCCAGCAGACAGGTTGGTTTAATTTGAGCAAGCGAATGTAGAGGTAAACAACACTACAGAGACCTCCACGTGTGTCAGAAGGGGATATTAACTCACAAATCCCTGGGTCCGCAATATTTATCACAGAACCGCTTCATCGGACAGATGTATTACTCTGTCGCTGGTCCACTTCAGCGCTTCCAGGCAATTTATTTAGTCAATAAAAACCGCAACTCACAAAAGCCTTGGCAATTTCGGCATTGTTGTGTTAATTACGTTAAAGGTGGGGCCATTAAAGTTGTGTACGTTGATTAGTCCTGGAACGCTGCCGCTCTTGCAGGACCTGTGGGTTGTAACCTAGATATCTTATGAGGTTGCCACGCCAACTATGTCCTGATTTCAATTAGACGGTATTAGTTTTCATTTGCAGAAATGAGATTCTACGAGATATATTATGCTTTTAATACATAAAAACAGAAATTCCAAAGTTTCATTTGCTTCAAATGGCTGCCTTATTTTTATTAAAAGATTTTATTCAAGTAAACTAAACAGATTGCAGCAACCAATGGGGATAATCACAGCGTAAAGACTAATTTATCTATGGCCATGTAGTTTGATATCTTATTGTCTATTACACACTTGCCTCTAACTTTTGAAGGAAACATCTTCCACGGTAAATTTGTTATAAATATCTGAGAATGGGGTTGTTGAAAACGTTGAAATTATTAAATGACTACAACGGTCGTTGATTGAGTCCGGTGAATGAGGTATTTGAAGCCATAATTTTTAGCTTCTTCTCCCGTTTACTTACACTACGTAATTGAATATAAACATTACTGAGAATCAACTGGACAGTTGATACACAAAATCGTCTCTGAACAGATAACAAGCAATCATAAAGGAATTAATTTTGATGACATAATATCGTAGTGAACTGATCTAACTTTCCGTAAATTTAAAATAATTCCTTTATACTAAACAATAGTTTTGACTTGGTACTTCTATCACAAATCGTCAAACTAAATAGGTAAAAATAGTGTAGATATGCTTAAGTGACAACTCACCTTAAATCTGAACTGTCGGAACGTTTGGAACCTGAAAAGTAAACAATAATCAGTCTAGTTAGAAGCAATGCAGCAAAGACTAAGCAGGTAGTATTGGTGTTAAATTAGCCATTGCTTTCCTAAAATTAATGTGAAACAGCATGACGTTATTGAGGTAGTTATCAAATTCTCTGAAATGTATGCGAAATGGCTTAATATATCTGAAACAATTATTATAGATATCAACGATATAAGTTTGATTATTAGCATCTTAACTGTATGAGTTTGATTGCCCAAACGAGGCCGAGTTTTACGGTAATTAAACAATCTTGTTAAATGTCATAATCAACGTGTATTGTTCAATAGTATATCTGCATCGACAAATTGTGGTTCAATGTTTTTTTATATACAAAGAGGTAATATGGCAATATCCATTACTGCACTTAGTGCGGTAATGAGCCTCTTAACCATACTAAAATTAATTTGCTTAACAGTCTATAACAACACCCATGAAGATAAAATGCTTTTACATTAACATGAAATTGCATAAAATTAGTAAAATAATTATCATTATATGCTTGGAAATTAATATGTGTGACATAAAATTATTGAAGCAATTATTAAAAGCTTAGAAATCGATGTCAAATAGTAGGAAATCGTTGAAATAATTTTAAAATTCTCTGATATTAATGTTGCATTACCTGAAATTATTGAAATAATTATAAAATGATTTGACGTTAGTGTTCAATGGCATGAAACTATTATTAAATGCTTGGAGTTTATATGAAGTGACATGCAACTATTGGAATAATTATTAAATAGTCTGAAATAAATTTGAAATGGGATGTAATTAGTGAAATAATTATTAAATGCATAGATGTCAAATGATGTAACATCATTAAAATAATTATTAAGTGCTCTGAAATTGATGTCGAATGCAAGGAAACGATTAAAATAATATTAATATGCTTTGATCATACTGTTAAATAACATGAAACTATATAAATAATTACTAAATGCAGTGACATTAATGTAAAATGTCATGAAATTACCGACATGGTAATTATATGCACTGGCGGTACTGTGATGGCACGAAATTAATAATAAATACTTGGAATTATTGAAATATATAACAATAAATTATCTGAAATTATTGTGAAGTGGAAATTATTATTATAAATGCTTTCATATTAATGTGAAATGGCGTAAAATTAGTGAAATAAATAATAAATTCCTAAAAATATATGTGAACTTACAACAGCTGATAGAAGCAGAATTAGCGAGATGGGAATCGGATCACAAAGCCAATGACTTGGAAGACTTATGGAAGATGTGTAAAGAGATACTTTTAAGGGCATACGTAACTGTTTGCAAAAAGTTAAGAAGTAGATTTGACTTCAAGCAGACGGCATCGTGGACGAAAGATTAAATAAGAAGTGAAGAAGAAACAGACAGGGTGGAAGAAATACCTTGAAGCGAGAGATCCACAACAATGGAAAGAAGCGAAACTAATGATAATAGAAAAAGCAAAAAGAGAAAAGTGGGAAAATTTCGGAAACAAAATGGAGGCGAGCAACAGAAAAAATCAGAAGCTGTTATATAGAATTCCAAAATGTCTCTAAAAAGAAAAAGCCAGCACTAAACACCCTTCTGCTAACGGATGGCAGTCTAATCTCAACAGAGGAAGATCAAATAGGAAGATGGAAGGAACATTTTGAAGAGTTGCTAGGAGTTCGACACGAGGAAGACATAATTGAGGAAACAGGTAAGATCATTCAGATAAATAGAAGAGGAGTAAATTGAAATTGGGCAAAACTGTGCGGTACGACAGTATCACTCCGGAAATGTTAAAATGTTTACCCCAAATGGAACTGCTGAGACAAGTGATAAATCTAGCATGAAAGCAAGGGCAAGGAAAGATCCCAAAGGACTGGGAAATTACTGTCATAGTATCTTTGTTTAAAAATGGTGATCCTAGAATATGCAAGAACTATCAAGGAGTCTCCCTACTGACTATGGTTGGTAAAGTTTACGAAAGGATCACAGAATTTAAACTGAGAGAAGTAACAAATACCAAGAGAATGACTATAGGATGTGATGCAGAAAAAAAGCGTTACTGCAGACCTAGTCGAAGGAGTCAAAAGTTTCTATAGAACAACAAGAAACTGCGTGAGGAACAGAAACCGGCTATCCGAAAGTTTCATAACAAACACTGGGGTTAGGCAGGGTGGCATATTAAGCCCTTTGTTATTTATATTAATTATTTATGGATTAAATTTGAAGCAGAGAAAATCTAAAATTTCTAGATACCGAGTGGGATATAGAAACCTGCAACCCGTGCATGTTGAGGTGCTAGCTTATGTCTACGATCTGCTACTCATAGCACGTTCGGAAAAGTTGGGCGGAACAGCTCCGGCTAAGAATAATAAAAATTAATACATCAAACGCGAAGGTAATGACAATTGCAGCAGATCATTAAGGCATAGATATACCAGTAGGAGAGCAGTTCGTGGAGAAAGTAAACAGCTTTAAATACCTCAGGGTACTCCCCGAAAAGTCGGGAAAATTTTATAGTGAACTAACATACAAGATCAGTTATGCAGAAAAACTTTTGTACGAAATAAGTGAATCGTTTTTGTGCAAACGCAGCACCGCTGAACCCTAATACCGATTACGGTTACAAAGGGTCAACGATTGTATGTGTATTGATATGGTCTTAAATGGCAAAGCATTTGTGATAAAACATGAAGCTTAATTATAATGCCAATAAAAGGGATATTGAATAGAATAGTACGGTTTTGTTATTAAAAATTCTATTTCATACAATGAGATCGACAGTTCTTTAGAAATTTTCACCGTCTATTACTGCAACAAAGATCAGTCAGAAAGAATCATAGTTATTAATTCAATTACATGTGAAATTGTAAACTGTACCATTCGTTAATTGCAAATGTAACTGAAATTGGTTGAGGACAATAAGTTGTTATATTAGTCAGTTTTTATCTGAAGAAGTAAATATTATTAGAAAGGATAAAATATAAGTTTGCTTCTTATATATTTGCTGTATAAAAGGGTTATTGTTGCACAATGATTCATAATAATTAAAGACAGGCACAATTTGGAAACAAGTTAAACTAAAATATGACATGTCTAGCTAAAAAGTTACAATGGATGAAAAGTAGGAATCTGTAATATTTTGATATTTGATTTATAAGGATTTGGAAAATAAAAAAGAATAGCAATAACAATTGTGTGTGTAAAATTTTGAATTAAAAATGACACCAGATTTAAGATCAAGCTAAAATTATAAAAATTCAATTATATTAAAAATACATTCTAGTGTGTGCCCAGAAAAGGTGTTTTGTATAAAATAAATGTGGGAATAATAAGCAGTTTGGAGTACAAAATATGAAGATGTTGGTAGTAAAAGTGTAGCATAACTAGCAGGCGTTGCTGACGACTGTACAAATCAGTCCATTCAATAGATGCAAGTTCATTGTGTCAATGAAGATAAATTGAGCTCGAAGATAGAAAAGCCAGAACGTAAGTGAAAATATAGAAATTTAAATGAACAAAACTACTAATTGAAAAATTTTAAAATCGAAGAAAGTAAATTATAAATAAATTAAAGACAAGCAAAGTTAACAGTGTTTAAGCAAGAAGTTTATGAAACAATTTAACAATAAACATTAAAATAAACTGCATGTAAACATACAGTTTAGGTATTTAAATTGAATTGAAATGTCATGAAATTATTAAAATAATTTTGCAATATTCTAATATTAATGTGAAATGGCATGAAATTATTATCGAGTGTTTCGAATTTACATTAAATGACATGCAGTTAATGACATAATTGGTACATGCTCTAAAATTACTGTGAAATGGCATAAAATTATCGAAATAATGATTGCATGCTGTGACAATAAAGTGAAATATCAGGAAAGTAGTAAAATAGTTACTGAATTCCTAAAAATTAATCTGAACTGACAAAACTACTGAAATAGTTATTAAATGATCTGAAATTAATGTTAAATGATAAAGAACTATTGAAATCATTTTAAATTCTCTGACATTTATGTTAAAAGTCATGAAATTAATTAAATAATTTTGCAGTGCTTTAATATTAATGTTAAATAACATGAAATTATTGAAATAATTATTAAATACTCTGACGTTAATGTAGAATAGCATGAAGACATTATTCAATACACGGATTTTTTATGAAATGACATGCAGTTATTAAAATAATTGTTAAATGCTCTTAAATTAATGTGAAATGCTATGAAATTATCGAAATTATCATTATATTCCCCGACATTATTGAAATAATAATTATTAAGTGCTCTAAAATTAATGTCAAATAGTAGAAAACTATTGAACTAATTTTAAATGCTCTGATATTAATGATGAACGACCTGAAGCTATTAAAATAATTCTCCAACGCTCTGACATTAATGTGGAATAGCATTAAATTATTATCGGATGCTTGGAATTTATATTAAATAACATATAGATAATTATATAATTATTACAACCCCTGCAATTAATGTAAAATGGCATAAAATAATTTTATTGCATAGTTTTGACAATAATGTGAAATAATTACTAAATTCCTAAAAATTAAGGTGAACTGATAAAACTGTAAAAATGTCAAGTGATAAAGAACTATTCAAATAATTTTGAAAAGCTCGAATATTAATGTGTCATAAAATTATGGGCGTAATTATTAAATACTCTGACGTTAATGTATGGGGGCACGGAAATATTGTTAGATGCTTGGAATTTCTATGAAATTACATGCAGGTAGTTATTAATATAATTGTTGAATGCTCTGAAATTAATGCGAAATGGCATGAGATTATCCTCTGAAATTAAATGTGAAATGGCATGAAATTATTAAACAAATTATTAAATGCTTGAAAAATAGTGTGAAATGACAGGATATTGTAAAAGTAATTATTGAATTCTAGGCAATTAATGTAAAATGATAGGAAACTACTAAAATAATTTTGAAATACCGTGATATCAATGTGAAATAACATGTATTTACTGAAAGAATATGAAATCAATGGAAAGTGACATTAATATATGAAAATAACTTTGAAATGTTCTGAAATTAAGGTAAAATTACATTCAATTTTTGAAATAATTCAAAAGCTTTCTGTAATTAATGTGTTATTATAGAAGTAATTATTAAATGTTCTGAAATTAATTTCAAATGACGTAAAACTATTGAAATAGTTTTAAAATATTCTAAATTTAAGGGAAAATTACATGTAATCGTTATTTTATTATTAAAGACTTTGAAATTATTAGAAAATTATTATAAAATACTCGGAGATGTTATGCTGCTCAGAAAGTATTATACAATTATCTAAAATTAATACGTAACTACAATAACCTACCACTGCAGTGTTTACTTCAGTAAAATATCAGAAAATGGACTATACAATTTCAAAAATTATATTTTACTTCACGGCCGTTCCTATTCTACAATCCATTCGCATAGGTAAAATACTCAGTTTAAAAGATTATTAAGGTTCCAGAATTAGTTTTTCTTCGTCTTTATTTCCTTAGCTGTTGTCTATTCTTTCAATACTAGTCTACCCAATACTTCACCATTTTTCAAAATCATGCGCTATTCTGAATCAATTGCTAAGCTTGCAATTTTAATGCTAGGGCTCCACCTTAATGCCTTTTTACTTCAATTACCCTGGACCCCTACCATGTGTCTAGTCCAATTCTACTTCGAAAGAGCTATTAATATAAAAGCATGTGCTCCTATTTTTTCTCATCTTTATATGTTGTCATTAGTCATTTTTCATAAAATTGGATTTCTTGATTTTGTTTTCTTGCTGTCATGGGTTGCCCCAACTATGTGTAGCTTTTCAATTTTACTGTCTGTCATATGTTCGGCATCTTCTTGGTTTGTCACATCCTTAGTATTTCATAACTGTAGCTCGCTTACTCTCGTCGATGTCTAATTTATATCGGGTCGTCAATACGTATTGGCTTTGACTAATGATGACTATATCGTTAACGCACTTCCGATGGTGTAATCTTTCGCCATTGATATTTAAGCCGAGTTCTCCCATTTTTGGTAAAAAATGCCTGCAGCTATCTCTTCGAGGCCTGGTATAATGTCGTGGAACCCAAAAATTAATTACAAAGCATTGAACATGCGCAAACAGTAATTGTATTCTTATGAATTTCTCTTTCCACAGCCTAACTTAATTAAGATCCCACGAAAACGGGCCAAAAGGACCAATGCAGAACCTTACCTGCAGCTTATCAACTAACCCCTAACCAAGAAGGTCAGTCCTTTCAGCAATGCATTGAGGGTTTGCTTCAAAGGGCCAGTCCGGAAATTATCTACTAAAATGTAGCGACTGTGACATAATTTGAGGCAGCTGGAGGATACGGCCATAAATATGGCACACAACGACTAGAAGAGCGATTAAAACGCGAAACTTAAATATCTCCGAAGGCGGCATAAATTCCCGTCGTGTGATAGGTGCGAGCACGTACGCGCTTAATAACGGCCATTTTTATGCGCAGGCAAGGGTTAATTATACGAGCAGACTGCAGACAAGTTTATAGTTCCCTGGACCTAAGGAAAATATAACACCTAGTTTTAATTAACACGTTTTCATTTGTCTTAATTTCATGCAACGACTGCACTGTCTAGACGTGCAGCTCACAACGAGACTTCGAATTCTTCACAAAGGCGCTCTCGCTCCGGCGGACACAACGCAAAGTGGAAATTAAATGCTCGACTTGGCGGTATAAATCGAGTAATAAATTAATTAAGGTGCGATATTTTAGATATGCGAGCGGCTAAATCGCAATTAAATTTAAGGTCGTTGTTCAAACTCAGTTGATCGAAAACTTCCACAACTCGTCGCGTTTGCTAAGCGGTTGGAAAATGAGAGCTTTCTGTATGCATTGGTTCTTGCAATCTTTCTTGGCCCTTGTAAGAGTTGACAAATGGCAATATCTTGGGAAATGTCAACATTTCTTTTAATTTGTACCAGTCGCAAGATAAACAAATAAACGTGGAGACTAGCAAATAACCGTATAAATTGCAACCCTTGTTCATCAAGAACCACCAACAAGTAACGGCCATTATGATATTTGCCTAAAACATCATTTTTCGCAAAAGTTAAACTTCAAATGGTTAGTTTTAATTCGTCACAATCTAGAAATCGGTTATCAAATTTAATAAATTAATTTAAATTTCAAACTACTTTTACATGCCAAAGGGGCGTCAGGTTTTAATTTTCTATAACCCTTTGAAGTAGTAATTAGAAAACTGTATCATCAAACCAAATATAAAGGGCTACTGGGATATGATACAAATAAACTTTACATTGAGAGTAATACATAGCACAACTGCTAATAGTTAGAGTACATAATTCCACTCACATAAAATATAACGTTAAGTAATTTTATTGCATACCCAAAAGCCAATATTAAACATAAAAAGCTGAAGTGTAACACAGTAGCAATGGATTCAATTATGGTAGTATTGAAAGTGATGAATACCGTAGTAACAATCTAAATATCTTTCAGAAGACATACAAAATATATGCTGGAAGGGCTATGTAAGTTTCGTTGAATAAATAATCTTGCGAAGGAGAACATTCTCAAAATTGCAAATAACACATCTTATAAGTTAATGATTAATTAAACAAAATATAGTCGTCTGAAACATAGTATCGACATTCATTTGATTACTACATTTTTAAGTACCACACAAGACCACATTCAATGATTATTTTATGCTATAATCTTGTAATGTTGGTGGTATGATTGGTTTTTCTGCATAGCATAGTCCACCTGCCAAATTTCAAAAATACCGTAAATTACTTTCTCCTAACGAATAGAACACCGCATCCACAGAGCGTACTACTGTTGCCTCAAAAACAAATTATAACAATAGTGCAACATAAAAAAAAAGAAATATTGTATCTACACATTGTGGACAGCTAATATCACACAGATAAAAATTTAGTAGTTTTATAAGTAGAAGGATGAGAAATTAGCAATGGTAAGAGAAAGTGGGAAAATGAATAAACAATAAAGAGACAATACAACATCTTTGCGAACTACCAAAAACAGTAATAGCTCTACTACTTGAATTTATTCTTTAAAAAACGTCCAAATCAAAACAAAATATATATTTACGGGCAGCCACTACAGACTTGTGAAAGGGATCTTAAAAATGTTATCTAGTAAATGTTTTGAAAAGGGGCAAACATCATCAAACTAGAATAATGCCATAGTAGTCCCCATGCCTCTGACAAGTTAAATTCGGGATATACCATACACCAACCAGCCTCCTATTACAAATGTATAATCTTGTTATCGTAGTAATTACAAGTCGTTTAATTAGTCAAATTGACCAACCTAAAGAACATGTTGCAACTAACGCTGTAAAAACGCTGCACACAGAATAACTCTGATTTGTGCTGCCGGATGTATTAGCTCATTGGCGCCAAGTTAAATTTACTCACAAGTAAATATTGCAAGAATTCACAAATGCACAAATTGGCTGTATATCAGAAGGTTATTAATTACTTTCAATAAACTCGGGATGAATTAGGTTAAGTCGAAAATTATAAGAATACATTTAATTAAATGTTATCATTCAATTACTATGAAACTGGTTTTTGTTTAATTCGAAAGGTTAAAGATAAGTCTAAATTGTCACTAGAAGTAAATGGTGTTAAACCCCGGATAGATGAATCAAGGAAACTTTAAAATTATTTAAATATAAAGCAATTACAGTGTTAACAATGACAAAATGAGAGATCAGCCTTTAATAATCTCCATAATTTGTACTTTAAATTAGATTAACTCAAATATTTACGCATTTTACATTATAGAAACAGTGTTAAACAGAGAAAATCGATTTTTATTCTAAAATATAGAAAATGATCACTTCGTAATCGCCATATATTTTCATGTTGCTGCCTTTACGTTGAGGACATACTATACATCTTTACATTTTATATCTTCTCTAAGTTTTAGATACTCGTATAAGTGGTTTACTTCGAATTCAATTGAGCTGCACATAAAACTTCTTTGCAAAATTATGGATACTAAACCTTTGGTCAAGAGTATATTCGTTATTTGCTTCTTTAAACTTGCATTACACCTCAAATTCTCCTTTTTCTAGCAATCTTCCACATGTTCAAGAAAAGGTAAGCTACCGTTACCAGTTTTATTGCAATTGGTGTTAGTTAACGAAGGCAAAGACTCAAAAACTACCAGCGTTGATTTGATTTCTTGTCTTCTTGTGGTAATAGTATTCTCTGTATTATAGAGAGTTAATTTTCTAACGTATCATACATAATATTTAGTTTTAAATCGCTTTATGAAACACACACATAACTTAACATTATATCTACACAATTTATCTCATCAACCTTTTATTATTTGTAACTAACTTATCAAAGGCTCAGAAGATGATAGCCGCAGAATTGCCATCATTTCTATTCCCTATGCCATCAGAATTGATACAATGCAAAAATGATAAAATATCAATGACTTTGCACATCGCAATATGTCGAGTTCAATTCCATCACCGCCAGAAAGAAAAATCCAATTCGTCATGGTTGGCTTTTAATACAGAACAGTAACACAAACCTTCAAATACAAGTCCTTGCCCCCACTTCCACCTTAGCTTTCCTTTTATATGTAGTATTGTTAGATTGCATATTTTATTGTTTTCAACATTAACCACGTCGATCATTGCTATCGGAGGCAAGGTTTATGTAGCTTTCTTGATGCATGTTAAACTCAAGATAATATGTTTCTCAGTATGCACATTTCAGGATAGTGCTGCACCCAATAGTGCCTACTGCTTAAACCTGCTGGGAGTTCCATCGTAGGCTAATTAATTACCGTCGGAATCCAAAAATCGCCTGCGGTAAGACTTCTCGCTTCGTCTTAAATTTCAATACGTTGAATTTAGGATTTTACCATGAATCCTGCGAATTACTTCCCCAGGTCAGCTTTGAGCTCCAGGTTCTAACGCTTCTGGTGCTCAGTTGGCTTTCTTGGCGTGTCAACCTTATCCATGTACATGTGGTCAATAGTTGATCTTCCTGTTGTATGCAATATTCTATATTCTTTTTTATTATTTTACCTCATATTGCTGCCAAGAATTTATTGATCTCGAATCATGACTCGCAACGTTGCTTTCGCTCGGCTACTCTGCGCTTCGCCTCACAAATGTAAAAGTAATTGCCTGTCAAAGTACTGCTTTTAATCCTAATAAAACGATATATTAATTTACGAAAAGCATTTAAGGAACGTGATAAGATAGAGAATTGCTTCTGCAATCAGGCTTGATTTCTCATCAGTAACATATGACATTCAATTACCGTGACAAAGGAGAATAGGGGTGCGGAAATATCCGGTTTCGTTCCTATGGGCGCTATAGGGTTTACTAGTAGGTCAAGCCTGCAGGGATTACAAAAATATTAATTGCTTAAGTTAGCACTTGACAACTTCGCCATGTTAGAGAAGCCACAAAGGGAGGCGAGCCGAGCGTGCGGCATAAACACGGGCCTGGGGAAATGAACGCACACCTTTCGCCGCAAGTTTAGTTGCTCCAGCTACAATCGACAGCACATTGTAATGTTTAATAGCAAGAGTGCTGTTTCAGAGGGATTTTGCGGAATTCCAAACAGTTGCCTGGTTTGGATTGGAAGCACTTTTTAATCCTATACAAGGCAATAACTTTTAAGAAAACATTTTCTTTTTCCAATCTAAGAGAGTAAATATCGGTTTGTTCAATTCAAGGATTTAAGGGGAAGTAGAAAATACACACCTATATTAAAGATGCTGTTATCCCACTTGTATAGTAAATAACTATTAGACAACGCACTTTTACGTAATCAGCGATATAATTATCAATACGAAGCCAACTTGTTTTGATAAATTATGACGTTGCGGCGCTATGTTTGTAAAGTTGTTCCCATCAGTTGAAATATCTAATTTTGTAGCAGTCCCACTGGATAAACAAGGGGTGGCTAAAACGATTACTTTTAAAAATCAGGAAACCACGATAATTATTTTAATAGCAAATGCATTGACTGTAATTATACATTAAATCATATTTGCTAGGATGTAGAAAACCCAACCCTTTGAGATGATGTCCTCTCACTCTAAAGTACTTTAGAGTGTAGAATGTAAGTTGTTCCCTCTCACTCTAAAGTGCTTTGGAGTAAGAGGGAACAACGTTCTCTCGTTACCCTGCAAAGAACAAATACTGAAATTGACATCAAGGCGCCCTAATTTAGGATGATAAAATGGCGTTAATCATAATAAGCACACTGATAGGGTGTGACGCCAGAAAACACTATTTCACAGAAATTATAAAGAAACGTAATACAGTCTATAACCTTAAAAGCATGATTTAATGCATAACGGATAAGAAGAAGAGAAGGTTTCGTACAAATTCGACAAACATGAATGTCATGATCAAAAATTTTAAGAAATTGGCATAGTTTAACCGCAACAGCACTTGTTGCAATTATTAAAATCATCATAATGCTGCTAAACGTCATCTTTTGCTAAAGGTACGAACATAAATGGTTCAACACCAAGAGTCACAATAACTTAAGTATACATCTTTTTAACATCAGTTAGTACTAATTAGGATCATAATTTGATATTATTATTATTTATGCCTTTAATAACTTTTTCAACTACAAAGAAAAACGTTTATTGATATCTGGAGTGAAGTTCAGTGTAGGTACCTTGTCAGTTCCGCTGCACTTCCACTTAACCCCTTTTCGCGCAATATTTGTGACAAACAAATATTAGTAAAAGTGAAATATGCGCATTAAATTAAAGAAATACCAGGCCATCTAGTGTTAAGAGAAAAGTTATGCTTGCTATAGAATTGAAAAGATATATAAAGAAAGCCGAGAAGAAAGAGACGGTTGGGTATTAAACCATACAGAAGAACGACTAAGTACTTTTGCCAGGTATAACAATCTAAACCAAGTCATTCTGGGTTCTTTTTTACATTTTAGAGCCCTTAATTTGATAGCGAAGGTTTCATTCCCTTTTCCGAGAATTGAGGACTGGGAGACAAGTCCTCAATTCCTTCTTAGGAATTACACCTTAAGCCATCGCCATTCGTTCTTTGGGAGCCACTGTTATGTCATTATGTCGGCGTGCTGCTTGCCAAAGCCACAAGCCACGGCGCCGCTGTACGACCTAAGCTCCGGAATAACACAAGGCCGGGTTCTTTGTTTTATCACATTATATACGCATGGCGTCGCTGTGCTACAGCGGTAAGTTTCGTTAACTATGCTTTTTCTGAAAAATCGTCACGCGCTTGGAATGTAGAAATCCATGTTAATGAATTTTGAATTTTAGTTACCTATACTGTGCTGCTATAATTAATTTTAGAGCTCATTCGAATTTTACAATTGTCTTTAAGGTAGTGTGCGGGACTGATTTTCACACCCATCGCGTTGAGAGAAAGCCTTTTTTTACGAAAAGTTTTTATATACTATGTTGCGCTTCGTTGTCTACAGGCTGTAGTGATAAGCGTCGCTCTCGCACTAATTACCTCTTAGGCTCTGGCTTTTTGCTGTACCAAGGGACTCCTTCAATTAGTGTTATCTTCGCTTTTTGAATTCAGCCAAACAAATAATTCAATACTTTTACTTGTTCATATAACCCACATGGCATCATTTCGGACTGATAACACCGTTTTTTTTATTAACAATTCCTAATTTCAACTTTTGACTTTTCTTGTTTATGGAGGAGGTTTAACTTTTATATTTGTCACTTTCTAGGTTCATTTTGTATATAAAAATATCCTTTAAACTTTTTATATCAGTAGCTTTCAATTCAGGGTTACCCAAATATGGCGAGCCCTTTATATGAATAATTTAATTACTGAGTGACTTTGGAAAATTACAAACTTAGTGTTATTCGTGTAATGTCAGTATTGATGTAATCTTTTGATATGGTGATGCTTTTACTAGCTCTTAATACGTAATTTGACCATTGTTCATCCTCTGCCTGCTTTGTAATGTGACTATCGGAACTACATCATAACTTTACAATTTTTCTGCACTGTTTAGCAATCTTGCCAGTTCCACTATTTCCTGATTTTACACTCTCTTCTTATAGCTGTATAACAAGTATATTTCGTTCTATAGTTTAGTGTATTTGTATTTCCAAAGACCTTAAACGTGCTGTGTTATATATTTTCTATGTATGATTACATGACCTATTTCACTTTTATACTAGCCATTTGGGTTCTCCCGACCCATGTGTTCATATTGCGTATAAATTGTATTGTACTAAGAAGTCTGCAATAGTTTACTTCGTTAATTTCTGATTTCCACTTCATATTCATCAATACATGTCTCCATATTTTTTGTTTTTTAACTTTGCATGAAATCTTTTATTGCAATAGTGTGCTATGTTAATTTCTAATTTTATGCACTTTTGCCCTAGAGCATTTTGGGCTAGGGCGCCCCTGGGCGCCTATCAGATACCCCATATTGCTTTATATGTCATTTAAAAATATGTTTCAAATACTTCTCAAGTCCACGAATCCGCCTTTGTCGGAATTTGCAGTGTAAGCGCCTCGTCGCCCAAATCGCAGGAGCCAGTGCGCATTTCAAAATGTTTCATGCCAATGAAGCGACAGAGCGTCATGAAACTAACAAGAGTGGAAAACCGCAAACGCTAAATCTAAAAATAAAGGGGTAACTACAGGGCGCGTAACTTCTGTGGTAGTAAGAGAAGCAAGAACAGACGCAGATTTATGAGTGCAAACGTAGTTTCGGGGCCCCTTTGAAATTCTCCAGGCAGCTGTTGGAAGTTTTGTGCGAATAAAAACTTTTTTTTACTTCGAGTCGGTATATTGTAACCGGTTGTTATCTGATATTACGTACGTACGATTTTTTTTCCTCGCGCCGACGGATTTCGAACAACCGCCTAATCTTGTACAAACCGGGAGCTAACGTCGTTTCGTTGTCTTTGGAACCGTGTCAAGAATTGCCCGGCACGAAGGTTGGTTTACTGCTCGCTTTTGCATCATATCCTAAATCATCGAGTCACTGTAACGTGAATATGCTACGAGCGCCAAAGCTGAACTTGGGTGTCATCAAGCCCTTACAACATTCTCCTTGATGGTCAACTTTCTCCAACTACATGCTTACATGCTAAAGTGTTTACCGAAATGTGAATTTCTTTAGTGATGTGCCTAAATTAAGGGTGGCTCACTTAGCTAACAAGTGACGTTGGTTTAACGACATTATATGTTGTTTTAATCACTTTTTGCACTGTCGTATAATTCAATGTAAACTAGTTATGCCAGTATACCTACGACTTATGTATTATTTTGTCGACATTTAACAAGATTTGTTCTATTTACGAAGGAAGATTAACGTTGTACATTCGAGGTATGTTGTTTTGATTTGTACACGCAAGGTTTACTGTTTTAGACCCTGTTGTTTATGGACAATCATTGCACATTTCTATGTATACTACATATTTTCTATCTACAACCCCAACCATTTACAGACGTAATATACCTTCTATGTTAATGTATGCATTTTTATTTCTTTGGGTGGAAAGAGAATTCATTAAAAGAATTGGAAACCGCGCTCGTCAAGTGCGCTAGTTCCAAAGCTGTGATTAGCTATTGATTGGATAATTCTAAAGAAAATGCTTTACTTTGAAGACGGAACGAAACTAAACTGCATTAAATTATAAAGAATGTATAATATTTTTATACCTAAAGCTATTCAAAACTGAAGGAGCAACAGGGTTCTTCGAACAAAGCATTCGTGCTGATCTCATTATATAGCCCGCCACATAGCTGCATTTTCTAGAATTAGCCAATACTTCAGACCAAAGCTTCCAACAACAAGATTTTTACCCGAAGGCTTGCAAACAAACGCCTAACAATGTTTTCTCAAAGTCACAAGAGGCAATAATTAAAAACACGACACCGACCGCAATAAAACACGCTGTTTGCAAACCTCGCGAAACCGTGAATATTGCGAGATATTCGCGCCCGCTGCACTTGCAGCAGATTGAAAGGGCGCTGCATTGCGCTTCTCGAGGAGCGACGAGATCTTATTTCCCTACAGTGCAGCGCCCCATTCTGAAACTCATTTCCACGAGCAGCTAGGTAAAAGGGCTGAATTAAATTTATAGGTGATCGAGCTCTGATGTTTATGCGACGAGGATGCTCTACGGAAATAACAACAGGACTCAGCCTAAGGCCATAAATTAGCAATTAGGCAGTCAATTCCGTCTATAAAGCTAATTTTGGATATTAAAACCCCGCGACTCTTTCGGTATAAGCGCGTTTTTTGTGTCGCCTCTCGGAAAATATGCATGCATCGAGCAGGGACGAATTCTTGTGCAATTCTTTTGTCCCTTTATAATGGAAATAAAGAAGCGCGTAAACATGAAGCTCCTTTATGAGCGAAATCCTTCAAAAACTGGAATCAAACTTGTCAAATGGGGAAGTTTGAAATTATTCATGTACGAATATTTCCTTCGTCCAATATGAAAATTCATTCTGCTGAAAAAGCGAAATAATATAGTTTGAATAGAATTCTTAGTAAAGGGAGACTGGAATATTGCAACTGGTATAAAAAATCTCTACTGCAAAGAATCGCTCCAGGACATCCAAGCTACAAGTTATTTGCATCACAAAGTCACTCTGAACCCAAATAAGGCTCTTGGTTTTCAGCTTGTTAGTCAATGGAGATCGCTTCCACAGAGGATCAGACGGTCCCCGAATCCTGATCAAGGATAGAACTCGGAGACTAAGTCTGGACCTCAGTTAGAAACACATTCAGGATTTCAACACCACTGTATCGACTATGGAATAACGTAACTGGCATGTCAAGTTCTGCTCTATTCAGTGCAACTTCACAGAACTGTGCTTATAGAACGAAATTCTGGAGCATTTGATGCAGTGTGTGATTCGTAAATACTAGAAGTGCAGTTGCACATAAATCACGTCAGAGAGATAAGCATTTGTCCCAAATTCTTATTTTTCCACAAAACACTGCTGGATAGTGTGGTTTGAAAATATCACAAATTTATTAAAACCCCTCGCCACACAAATATTTAGCAACTGCTAAATACGTATTTCGACAGCCACGCTGTCATCATAGGAATTTGTGATTTGGTCACGAGTACTTCGTTGCCTTTTCGCTGTGTAAGTTTTTCGTAGCTATCGATGATGACAGCGTGACTGTCGAAATAGGTATTTAGCAGTTGTTAAATATTTGTTTGGTGAGGGGTTTTAACGAATTTGTGATCTTATTTTTCCAATTAAATATATATTTAGGTGAAAACCAATTTTGTTGTATTGGACCTTCATTGTCATAGAATTCGAATTTCTAATAGGATCAACAAACATGTTCATAGCTGCTTAATTGCTTGTGCTCTTTCGTTTGATGTTTTAAGTAACCAGTGCATCCGATCGACTTTCAATAAGCAGAATTATTCATTCGCAACAATTGACGAATGTCTTATTTAATAGTTTTTTCTTTACAGACGAATATCTTATAAGTAAAGGCACTTCTTGGCTGCGATATATGCTAGTTCTAAATTACCAAGCTTCTTCATCTCTCTCGATTTGCTGAAATTAATGGAGCTTAGATAATATCCTTAACTTCTCCAACTTAATAATTTAGCAGATTTAGCTGTCAATAGTCAATAATTCAGCTAGTTACATATTACACATAAATAGTGATCCAGAATTTGAGTGGCTGGACTCCAGCGCGCGGAGGTCTTTTGATCAGAAGAAGTTGTTCGTCTTGTTAAACACTAAGTCCAGCGATTTGCTGGTGCAGCTCCATCTGGAGGAACCACCACCCCTAAGCTCCAGGATAGAGGACTTAAGACTAGCCCCTGCAGCCAGGGAAAGCTTTCCCATCGAGCCCTGCAAGTCCGAAGTCGCCGCCAGATCCGCCTAATCCTGCAAAGCGAGTTCCGCCAGAGCCGACATCAGAAACCCCGCTTTCCTCCAGAAAAGCAGGACCGACCAAGCGACCCGGGCCGAGCCTGATGCTACAAGGTGAGTCGACACCGGTGCGAGGCACTTTAGGACACGAACCTACCAAAATAAGCCTTCCAGAGCTCCAAATACCCTCGTAACCTCCGATCCTCAAACCTTTTTCCTGCCCTCGTGGCTTTCGGTACTGGAGAATATTCCTAAGACCAACCCTTAACTTACTCTCCAAACCGCCGTTTTTAGTACTGGAGTACACCCATCAGAGAAAGCATCTAAATCGATCACTCAGGCCGCCATTTCCGGTACTATGAAATATTCCACCTTCTCCTGCACTCCGCCAGCTTAATGCTCCAGAACTACGCCGTTAAAAGGTAACCTTCAAGCCTCAGAAGGGCTCTACATAATTACGCTGATTGTCGTCTGAGAAACGCATTCCAAGCTTAACCATCATCGTAGCTAATTAAAAGCACAACTACGTGTTACACAATTTGTCTTCTGGCTATTGACGGGATGCTGCGATATCGCTGGGCGAACTTACAGCTCCATCAATGAGTCCGTAGGCGGCACTCAGTTCACCTTCACAGTCGATGTCCCGGGCGAAAACTCGTATTTTAAAGTTCCAGCAGCAATGAAGCGCAGCACCGTTGGTAAAGCACTCCGAGGTGAGCGAGAATTATTTGCTGACTCTGCCACACGGGCTGCAGACTTCATTAGACGCTTGGCTGAATTTATTTTATTTTATTTACATTGAAAATATTCGAAAAAGTATTCTGAATCTAATCAATCAAAGCAATCACAAAGTTTTAGCTAAGGGATACTACAAAGGCACTTATATCCAAAAAATCAATTAAAATACAGAAATTATTTGTAACTAAGAAAACAAAGAAAACACAACGAAACGACTGTTTACCACAACACAAATAAAAAATATCGTAACATGCCGGGACACACTTTGAGAAACAAAATTGAGAATATCAAAATGGTAAACTAACATAACGTGGAAAATATTCAAATATGAAGTAGAAACGGTACTCTACATCCCATGGCTTGGACGACAGAAAACCTGGCATGGACTAACCCCCAAAAGGATCACATTACAGAAAAAGAATGTTGTTTCTCAAGACCTCGACAGGTGTTAGCATACTTCACAACGTGAAGGGAGTATGAGTTGCTTCAGGAGTAGAAAGAAAAGGAGGTGTTGGTCGGAAGAGAAAGTCTTGGTATCTAAACCTAATAAAATAGAAAAAATGGTCGTACGTCTCAGACAAGACAAGGGGAGGCTATGCCATAGTGGTTAACAACCTTTTTAAGAACCGCATTTAAGGAAGAGTTGCATTGCTACTATATTTTCAATGAAACCATTTGGTGGACACCACCTAGAACACACTTATTCTAATTTTTGCAAGTTCTTCTGAGAGTGATATGCAGGACTGCAGGAGTATATATGCGACTTGCTAAAATTATTTTAAAATCTAGTAGTTCAAAATCCTAAATAGCTTTCCCTAAATCTGCATTCCTTTTAGTATAACACTCCAGAAAAAGTATTAGTATTTAGTAATTTATGTATTCTCGGTAAATATAAGCTAAACAAGGGAAGAAAGAGAACACCACACGAATAGACAATCTTAAAAATATGTAGTGATATTTTTATATTATTCTTGATAAACTCTTTTGTTTAGTACTATCAGTTTTTCAAGTTATCGCCTCCCTTACTCACCGCGTTGGACAAGCAAAATTTTAGTTATTTACTTCAAGCATGGGAATCTTCCACTTTCTCATGCCTCATGATCCTCATGAAAACCATGAGTTGATCTACCTTACCTTAGCGTTTATTTTCTTTATATTATTGGCATAATTATTCTAAAGAATTTGTGTTAGATTACGGAGAGCTTCCTTAGTACAAAGAATTTGAGCGAACATATTCTTCAAATTTGCATCCATAGACCTTATACACGAGGCTCACCTAGAAACGGAGCACTTAACATAGTACGCAATAGGACATATTACGTACATACCAGTTAGCGACTATTAAGGCGGCTTAGGAGAGCTCATAGATTTCCATAGCGGGTAAGATAAATTTTCTTTTGCGCCTTGAATATAATGTTTAGGCAACTTTAGATACACCTCTCTGCCTTCAATGGAAATGTCGAAAGCGGATTATTTCGTCGTATCTGTTAATCTACTACATGTGAGGAACCTTCTGTTTAAAACCAAGTTAGCCCAATACATCCTTACATTTGTTTTCGAATCACCAAATAAAATAATTTTAACTGAAATCTTTTTGTGCAATTGATATGTTGTAATCAATAAGTTGGGGACTAATATAATTAACTACTTATAGACAGAATAAATAATTACGTATTATGGATTTTTTTAGTTCCTTATTGAACAAACTAAATTATCGTTAGTTAGTACCGTTTACGACAATAATCTTGTTTTGAACAAAATATAGGTAATTAGTAGACGAATTTGAAAACCTCAATTACTAATAGAAATGAGGGACGACTGCTACGCTAATGATCCTTATCTATCAAAACGTTAAAAAGTAATTAATCTAAATATACGGTTATCTAATAACTATAGGAAAAAAATCATCTCTAAGTACCAATTATATTGCAATTACCAACATACTAAAGCAAAGAGAAATTTTCTAAATTAATTCCTATTCTTGTAATCGTGAGCAATAGTTTATCAATTTTGTGCTCTGATTCTCACAGTTCGCCGCGTCTGTCTTAAGAAGCCTTAACCAAGGCATATCCAGGTTAAGGTATGCTATTTAACTGTAACCCTCTGGTTGGGACTATTAGAATCAAACTGAATAAATTCGACAGAAAAAGGTGAAACTTGCGGAAGCTGAAATAACAACAAAAAGCAAATAGACTTTTGCAGCAGGCTTAGCAACAAATACCCTATTCAAGCAAAAATACAGAAATCAAAGCCAAGCAGTAGGAGAAATCCCACAAACATGAAGTCTTCGCAAAGAAAAACGATGAAGTTAAAAAGCATAAAAATGTTAAAAAAGCTATCGAATTATATAGATCTCACAATATGGGAAGATTAGTGGAGGATAAAGGCACTACTCAGTGATAACAGGTCAATATGTACAAAGAAGTCCGACCTTAGCTATGCGTGATGTCCACAAAGCGAATGACAGACGAGAAATATTCCACTCTGTATTATGAAACTGAATGTACTGCCTCACGAAGGTTTACAACGAGATCTATAAGGCTTGAGGCATGTCTGAGATCGACATAACTCTCGCTAAAGAACAAAATTATTCACCACTTCTTACATAGATTCACATTTTGGATTCAGAAACATAACGGGAATCAGAATACCACGGTGCCGTATGATCAAACTCATTTAGTTTCTTATTTAATAAAATGGAATCCAGTACTTTGTTTTATGCTTACTATGACGGCAAAGTGTTGAGGGTATTATAGCCACAGCTCGGTGAGGTAAAGTGTTGAACTGAAATCCTCATTAGACTTTGACAAAAATCTAGGTTCAAATTAACGCCAAATCTCGCCTGCCTCGTTGATCAGCTTGCTATATTGGACTCCTTCCAGGTCTGTTCTTGACTCGCGGTCCCGGTTCTTAAAGTGTATTTGACTGCTTACTTCTTTAGGTTAATTTAACCGTCCAGTAGCTGTATTACTATCAAGCTTATTTATTGGACGAAGACTATTGATGCAAAATCAAACTTTTACATGCTTTTATGTACGCAAATCCTGATTTATTTGAAGAACTGTCACTTTATTAAATACAATTAGTAAGTCAACAACTGATACCTTACTATTTTAACATATATATTATCTTTACAACCTTTAATTATTATATTCTTTTAATGATGTACATCTACCATTAACAACACAAAAATTGCATCGAAATGACCTCACAACTAATTTTAACGAATAATTAACTTATATTCTCATTAATAAAAAATACATTGGAGCATCAAACTTTCCAAAATAATTTCTTATAATTAACACATACTTTGATAATTAGCTATTTCACTAGCTACTTAAAAATTAACATCTTACTTCTAAATTAAAATAGTTACGTACAGATTTTAATATTACTAACAAACTAACTGCTCGTTAATCAATTTTATGAAGTCACATAACCTCACTTTGCCATTACTGGTTAGTTTTTGCCAAATTTTATTTGTAATCTAGCACGATAAGCTAAAATGTCGGATTGGATGGCCGAGACTGAAGGATTATCCTGAATCAAACAGTATTCGTTCTAGCTGACGCTGAAAACAGCGAAGAAGTCAATAGCTAAAGAGGAGTAGAGCTGTGCTCTTTCGCTTCTTTAGATGACATCGACAGCAGAACCACACACGTGGTAATCAAGAAGAGAGCTATAACGTCAGTTTAACTGATCGTCAAGAACAGACCGATACACAATATTACTATTCGGAAAAAACCGACTGCGCAGCTATGTTTCTTTCAGTTTTACTTTGAGGAGTGGAGTTATTGATGCTTCCACACTGCACAAGTAAAAAACTTTATATCGGCAAATGCACAGCTCACGTAACCAATACTAGCGTACTGGCAAGGCTTGCGAAAAAATTGAGGTACTCAAGGGCGTCAAAATAAGGAAACTAATGTGGAACGGTAAAAATTATTCAAAAGGTTTTACCTTGTCCAAAAACAGAACCGCAGTGCTATAGTGCTAAAGTACAAATTTAGGTTCCAACAATGTTTTAAGCAACAAACTGCAAAGCCCGCCTAAAGATCCCAAGTTTCCATATTTTTATGTGGAGCGTTTGCAGTGGGGTAGCAATCGCCAAAGAGCGCCGGCGATATTAAGAGTCCAAATTGGCGCTTCCGCCGCCTCCAGATCAAAGCGACTTTAAAATTTCATAAATTATCTCCTTAAAATTTAATTATTGCAAGACTTCTACATTTATGCAAATGCGCCTTTTACATAATTTAGGCGAAAACACGGGGTTTAGGGGAATTGCTTGTACAAAGGTGGCTTGCAGAACTCTTACCAGCGGAGGCGCTCATTTGAATATTATGCTAAGTTCTCGCGAGTAAATACGACGTTGACAAGTGCTTTCACTTTTGGGGCGCCCTCATAATTCCACTGAAAACGAATTAAAACTTTTGATCGATTTTATTTAAAACTGCTTGTCGGCGGTGTAACTACACGAATTGATTCATCCCCCAATTTGCTGTATATTAATGAGCTCCAGGAATAGATATCCGCTGAAGCCCGCTAAAGACGAAATTGATTTCTCTGGACGTTTAAAAATGAAAGGTAGCCTAGATTACAGCGATCAGGTTTGAGGCAGTTTATACGTGTTAGTACTAGACATTATAGAATGATTTATTAATTATAATCAGGTTTAAAACAACGAAGCAAATAAGGGACCCAAATTCTACCATATTTGCAACTATATGTAGCAGTACTAACCTTACTTTTTACAGCTTGCATAATAACTTGGTTCTGCAACAACCTAAAATGGGTCTTTTTCGCTTTACGATATCTTTTCAATATATTGTTATAGCTATAATGTTGTGTCTAACAAGCACTTTGCTCCACACTACTATTTCTACCAAATATGTTTATTTTGCCCCTAATAAGTCCTATTCAAGCCCCACGTTTTGGGCCGCCATTGATGTAGTACTGCTATAATATTGTGTCCAACCATTACAATTTGCTTCACGTTGTTAGCGACATTTATGTAGTGATGACTCTACGTTGTAACGCCTATTTTATGTTATAATTGACTTAAACCTTACTTTAGTTTATTCTTTTTAAAATTGAATTTTAATTAACTCATTTGCCCTTTTATAATTATCAAGACTAGTAAACTGCTACCTCCGGTAGCAAAACATTGACTGAAACACAGGTTGGATTCTTTATAATCCAGACTCCTTCTATTCTGAAATTTTATTTTCTTATATTATGACAACTCGTACGTGTATCACCTGACAGTTTAGTGCAAAATTAATTACAAATACTTTCTCGTTACATTTTTTTCATTCAACTATATCAAATGGTAAGTACTCCCTTAATTATAATTACCTCACTTCACTCTTTCTATATTTTCTTTCAGTATTTATTTAAACACGTCTATTCTGTCACTTGTTATTGGACGCGACACTCTCCTCTACCAAACCCAACGCATCCAGCAACCTCACCAAGATCTCCCAAATTTCCAAAAACAATGTCTGCACGAACTCCGCCAAAAAGACACCTGGATCCTCAAAGACTTCCTGGCCAAAACACGACAAGGCACCTACCAACAATCTCTAGCAGCGATGCCAGCAGCAAACAACATACACGTCATCCTACCAAAATCCTCAAGCCTCCGACGACCAGGTATCACGAACATCGACTCGATGCAAGTTATAAGATGTCACTTCAATGACAAGCTTGTCGAATTAGAACTCCTTTAAATGAAAACCTATCCACCCCATAAAACGCCCACTCTGCTAATGATCTCGATGCACACCACTTCCAGTAAAAACCATTCCTTGTTATCCAATTCATATGATGCAATGTAATTTGACAATAAATTCAGTTCAGCATCTCCTTCCAGAAATTTGCTTTTGTAGATTATAACTGTATTACTTAGGCGTTCTCACAGCATCCATTTATTTTAATCCTTATTCTTCTTCACATCTTTTCATCTTTTGAAGTTTACTTGTTATTTACAACACACCAATTTTAGTTTAATTTATAACCCTTTTATATTCCAAATAGCTTCTTAAAACTTTTATAAAGGGTTTATTTTCATAATTTCAACCGCTGTTTTTGTATCAAATTATTTTTATATACTGATAACTAACTATCTCCTTAGTGATGTAGTTTAGCATATATTTCATAGTTCAACACACTATAGAACTTTATTATATTTGTCTAATACCCGCTATGTTAAATAGTATATCTCGAAACAGTATTTTCCATTAATTCCCCTTTTCATTTCAGATAAATTAAATTATGTTAAAATCCTACTGTTTCTGATGTAGCTTCATTAAATGGAATTTTAAATTCTATTTCGTTTCTTTACCAAATACATTTTAATAATTTTGGTATCCATTTCATACTTAAATTCATCTTTGTAATTTTTAATACTGTATTCTTTTAACCTTATTAATCTGATTTTAAACCCCTGTACCAAGACCATAACAATATTAATAATTTGCTTTTGGCAGACTCTTAATCTCCATTTCTTCCAAATCCAGATGTGCCCTATCCTTAGATAAGGTCACCTATTCGCGCAGCAGGTTATCAACACTCATTTTGGAAAATTTTTGGTGTACTTTGGAAACTTAAAATTGGCATTCCGTTTCCTTTGAGGATCTTGCGCATATAACAAGGTAGTACAGCTATTTTTCCATATTTTTTTTTGGAAAATTTCCATTCTTCCATTTCCCATCTGTGACTGAAGACGTAGACTGGGATTTTTTAAACACAAGTCATCCTCTAAATTGCTACACGGGGAATCTCTGTACATAAAAAAAAATATATATATATAGTAAGCATTGTACAGGCCTTTTAGGCCCATAGCTTGGTTGTTTGTTTCCATTTTTTCCTATCTCTAGTTCTTCCTTTCCAATCGGTTATATTCTTCTCCTTCAAGTCCTCTAGTATCGCTTCACGCCACCGCTTCTTTGGTCTGCCTCTTCTTTTCTTGTAATCTGGTTCCCGCCAAGCAATTCTCTTCACTACCCTATCTCCTTCCATTCTTTCAATGTGTCCCAGCCATTGTAATCTCCTCGCTTTTATTACCATATCTATTTTGGGTTCCTTATACATACTGTAAATTTCTTCATTCGTTCTTCTGACATAGATGTCTTCAATTTTTTTCCCTCCGAATACTTTCCTCAATACCTTCCTTTCCCATCTTAACAGTATTTCTTGTGTATTCTTATTGAGCTTTGCAACACGGCGGTCCATTTATATGTACTGTGATCCTGAATTTTTGGAAATTATACTGTCATTATGTCAACTATGGGGGTTTAATTTAGTTACGTCTGTCTATCGTATTTGAAGCTCCTCTTTCAGGAATTGTGTTTGTGCATAAGCATTGTAAGTTTACGAATTCTTGTTGAACACCTGGGTGCACTCGACGTATGTAATAAAAAAAATCCTTGGCGCACTGGGAACTTGCATCTCTTACTTCGTTCTACCGACTACTCTGTTAAAAACCTATACGCCTCCTCCGACCAAGCTGGCGGTGGGCAATTGTACCCGCGTGTACAAAGTAAATTTTCTGAAAGAATGACCAATGAATTAAAAATTAAATTAGCTAAAAATCAATTATTAAAACAAAAAACCTCGCAAATGATACCATGCGCCCAGGGACTATTGCACAGTTTGATTAGTGTGTTTCAGCGTTAATAAGTAGTCTTTTAGTTTGGCTCCAGCTGTCCCTCTCATAAGTATTAATTTTAAATATTGAGAGACGTGATAATTCCCGAGTTGAACGCGACTAAAAGCATAAGCCGAGCTTCCGCTCTAGTATATAATACATATAAGGTGAACTAAACTAATTAACTAAAACTCAAGCGTTCAAGGTGGACACATCGTGGCGACCGATTCTCTAACTCTTTCTACTATCTGCTAGAAATTCGTCAGCCTAACCCCAAGTAAAAACGCTCCCAGTATCACAGATACTACACGGATTGGTGTTTTCAGTTTTGAGAACTCATGTGACTGTAAACACGCGAGCTTTATTCGCGAAAGATACTTGGAGGAATAAGGCTTCTTCTATGCAGAAGATATCCAGACTTGCGGGCTTAGGAGATTCCTGCTGAGAGGCCGTTCGAGCAAATGTGCAAATTAGGCTTTTCTCCATTTATCGCAACGGGGAAAAGCCGTGTGGTCTCAGTTCTTGAAAGCCGTTAGAGTAACGGGAAGGCTCAGAACTGTATAGGAGCTGGTCCTCCAGGTCCTATAGAAGGCGTCATCAGAGTCCAAGGGGGAACATTTGCACATCGTGGCTCCAACGGGCTACAAGGAGGTACGAGAAAAAGGCCTAAAGTAACACAACATTGAAATCGATAAATTTATATCCCAGTTTAACGAGATTTATTCTAGCAACTTCACACAGAATTTTTTAAGGGTGAGCGACGATTTCCATCATAATTCAGGAATTCTAATCTGCATAAAGCAAAATCCCAGAAATATTAGGCACAGCAACCAGGAACAATCTCACGAAATCAGTGCCATAAAATAGTAGCCGTAAATAATACTAACAATCTATTTTGAAAATCTAGTAGAATCCCCTAAAGATAAAAAACTTCCAAAATATAAAAAAATAAAAATAAAAAGGGTATGCAATCAAATATACAATCAGGAATTGCGGGTCCCTCGAGACATTTTCTAAACTTTTAATTTAATTATACCTAAATGAAAAATTATACGTAACAATACCTTAATGTGTGTGATTGTATAATACTGCTCCTTCACGATATGATTTGAATGTAATTTCGCCAGAAATAGAAATCACTTCGGGGCTGACAAAGACCTAAGGTAAGTAATAAAGCTTTTGTTTTAGGTGATCTGACGTCGTTTAATTGGTTTGTACGTCTCTTTGTTTGAGTAGCATTGGTACTTTTGTAAGCTCGCAAGGCCAATGCCTTTTCGGGGCTCGACGAGGGACGTATGTCGCTAATTTGCGAACGTCGAAAAAACCATACCCCGGGTATTCCAACTGAAGGTGTTTGTTGCACCCGGTAGGGACCACCTCAGCTTGTGCGCAGCTTAGTTAAAGCGTCTACTATCTTTTTGGCGCTAATGATCTGCCGTTGGATGTTAAGTTTCTTTTATTTCTCCTATCAAGTAAATGAAGTCGCAGTTGTAACCTCAATGGGTCGTCCTGCTAATTGTACCCGCTCATCCCGCTAGATTTCTTTAATTATGGGAAGCCGTTTCTTCTCGTAATTCACTTCACTTTTATAATTACTGATCCACCATTTCTTGGTTAGCAATTTACGGCTTAGTAGGCAGTTTTAAGCTGTCTAATGATTTAATTTGTTTTAACGAATTTTTTAGATTAGGTACTATAGATAAGTCAAAATAGTAGTCGGAAATTACACGACAGCGCACCACCTGGAGGCATCTCTTACAGTATTTTAAGCACTAACCTTACGTTATTAAATTGCAAGTGCGTCACGTATCGACAGGCTTCTTAACGATAGCGACGGGACTGCGGCATATGTAAGCAAACGCGTTTTTGGGTGTACCGGTGAATACACAATTTTGTGCCATATTTCAAGTACACCTTTAAAGCGTCCATTTGGAAACACTAATATTCGCTGCAAAGGGGCATTAATTTTTAGCATTCGAGCACCCCCTGACGTTAGATGACCGTAAGTCAACAGCAATTGAGGCTTCACTGAGCAGTCCTCCGGATCGGGATAATGCAATCGACGAATACAGAGCAGATTTGAGGCTTGATTTCAGGTAACTAGTTTTCAGTTTAAAAAGTCGACAACACTCGCTTCAGTGGTGTGACAATCATGCCGAGAAATGCGTTTATGTATGCGGATTGTAGTAATTTGAGTGCACGCAAGTATAAACAGGGATGGTATTTAGACTTTTTTACTTTTGCGCTTTGGAGGACAATTATTTAGGCCTGATTTAATAATGTTCTAATGATGTTTTATGTGTGTTTAATATGTTTAATCGTACACGCGTGAAGATTCAGCTCTGTCGCAGGTAAGCTGCAAGGTTTATATATAAAAACCTTGGGTAAGCTGTAATAGGATTGAATCCTGTATTTATTTAATTTTCTTACTAAGACGATTCTCCCTATCAATTGTTGCCATTAAATTCCCCAAATAGTCAATGTTGATTTGATAAGCTTTTCCAGAAGCCTTAGTACTTCCCTGTTTCTATCCGTAATTAAAGGGCATTCGTTTATCTACGAATTCTCCGTTACGTACCGACTGCTTAAACTCTTTCCAGCATCCGGTCTTAATAAAAGTTTCCCAATTTCCGTACTATGGGCACGAGATTTATGAAGTTCTGGAAGCGCTGCAGACACAAACAGCATCGATTATTAGTAGCTGCTGCGAGCTGTGGATCAACAAGGTGCCGAATTAAATTTTTAATTAATTCCTCATAAATTATCGGACTGTATTTCAAAAATTAATTTTGCAGCACGACTGTTTGCACATTAGATGAGGCGGCGTTTGCATAAACTAGTTCGAAGTTGCCGCCACCAAACCCAGCTGTTAATCCGGAAGTAAAAATATTTGATTTCAGTTACTGGCTGAAGACCGGAACATCAGATGTCAATAAAAAAGAAGCAACCTTCGCTTTGTACTGCTGAAGCAACGCTCAGAAAGGGATAGTAACTTAACTCTGAATTTCTCAGTAATTAACAGTGCTCCGACCATAGTAAAATTGAATAGATTCGAACTCTCTTCTAAGTGAGATATGATTTGAAGAAGAGTACAATCCTTTACACAACTTTGTGTAGCAATTCGTTCCAATTAGACAATTAATTCGATATGTAATGAATAACGTTCAGCCTCAAGGAGGTTTTTAATTGATTTATATAATAAAACTTTTGAATATCAGTTTACAAGTTTAAAAAATTAAAAAGACGGCGATTGAAAATTCAATATATGGAACTGTACATTGACCAGAGACTAACCTGATTAACAATTTACATATACAGTATTGAGGAGGCAGAAAAATCCTCTATAATGGGTGGAAGAAAAAGAATCGTATTAATAGTTCATAAATTTTAACTGAAAGTTTAAGATGGCATCTTAATTTATGAAAAATTTGAAAGCACTTGAATATGCCATGATATATAATCGTAGATTCCGTAGGAAGCTGAAAGAAGCTACATACATAGCGCTGGCAGTAGAACCAATTAGCCAGTCTAGCACAGAACTAAAGCCCATTTGGATGCCACTACTGCGCAGAGAATTACAAAAATAGTCTACTGCGCATACAGCGGCAAGACATATATAAATTTACAACTAAAATATATAACCGCCCTGGTGGCCTAGTGGTTAGAGTGGCAGAGTAGTAATCACAGCGATCAGCGGTCCCGGGTTCAAACCCCGGGGGAGGCACAAATTTACGTTGAAAGACGTACAATATCAGTCCTTCTCAGGACTAACCAGGAACATCTGAAGACGGGAGTAGAACAAAACTCCCGAAACGTTGTGTGATTTACACCCTAGGCAGTGGAAAAGGTCCGAAAAACATATCATATATAACCGTATCGTATCTTTTCTAGGTGGTATTCGGGACTGAGGCGTGCGAGGCGCTCCATAGCAAGCCGTGACGACAATCGTAACTAACATATCACCCTTACCATCGATCAGAGCGCAAAAATAATGCGGAAATTCAAAACTGTAATACAACATAACAAACATCAGCAGTGAATTTGTTATTAGGTAAACATTCGGGTAGGAAACTTAGTAGTTGTGAGCATGGTAGCATCAAACTTTCAGCTCGAAGGTGATACTATACTATACTTACAACAACAATAATAAGGATACAGCCGTAATTGTAAACCCCGATAGCTTACCTTGAAGCCCTTATTAAAACCAGTATAAAAATTTAAGATATCAGCTTTGTAGAACAATCGCTAAAACTAAAAGCAGTTGGAGATACAATTAAGTTACGCCACAAAAATAAAGATTGCCAAATTCCTGGTCTTATCAGTATTCTCTACGCTTACTGCATATGGATACTAACGGATAGGGCAAACAAACACGTCTTATATGTGAATTTTGCAAACAATGTTGTCCATCGCACTGACACGTTTATACTCGCATAAAATAAGAAATTCCTGGGACTAGCTTGCTACAACTTTGAAACCACCATCCGCCTGAATAGTACAGGAAACAGGTGTAAGAAATATATAAAAATCTACAGAATAGAAATTTTACCATGCGGTCACAATAAATCTAAGAAGAAGTTACGGACGGGAAGAAGTCCACACATCAGAGGAAGCGGCTAGTGTAAACAGGTCGCCCATTTCGACAAACTAGTTCAAAGTTGCCGCCATTAAGCCAGCGCCACTAAACCGGAAGTTGCGCTATTTTTTAGTGGGCACTTCAATGAGTTACACTGCGCTGCGTTTTATAGGCATTAAAGCCATCGCAAAGCCGACTAGTTCAGCGGACATAAAACTACGATTCCTGGATACTTCCAATAAACCAGACGGCTGCAATGTACGATTGTGACAGCTACAAACGCGCCGCAATTTTCACTCGATATAATTTCATAACAATTTTAGTAAGTGTAGCGTTTTAATCCGCGTGTCTGTGACAGGAAGTGGTGACACGGGTGCCGGACGCTCCGGGCAGATTGGGGACGCGGAGTCGGAACGAGGGAAATTTGCCCGGAACAATGCTGGACGCCGGGCGTACACTTTATTACGCTGTTATGCAGCCTAACCTCTTTGCGTGACTGCGTCGGGCTGCGAGCCACCGTGGTGTTTGTTTTTATGTTTCGGCGGAATTGCTTTTATTTACACTGAGAAAAACCTAACACCTGCAGATGAAGAACATGAATAATTGGAAGCCGATATATTAAGCGCAGACGGCCGGCTGTATCGATCTTGGCAGGTTCTCAGTATCATGAAGTGAAGATGGCTGAGAACAGTACACGATGAAGAAGAATGGAAAGAAAAAGGGCTGCAGTATGCTCGTTATTGAAACACACAACTTGTAGAACAGGAAACAGCACGTAATGGTGGGTCTTTGTTCTTGGGGTGGTTAAGAACAGTATACGATTAAGAACACTGGAAATAAAAATAATCATGTCCATTATTAAAACACTAAACTCAAGAATTCATCTCTAAGAACACAAAAAACCAACAGAATATAATAATACATTATCTGCTTTGGCGTATTTTTCTCGGTATATTATCATTATCATAGAAGACAGAAGATTTGGAAGAGCCGTGGAGATGAAAAGGATTATACTATGTCCGTTATTAAAAGTTATAGACGAAAGAACAGAACGTAATGGTATGTTATTAATCTTGGAGTATGATCAGCATCATAGCCAAAAGAATCAAGAAGTGTACGATCAAGAACTATAAAAATCAAAAGCATCATACCATATCCATTGTTAAATACAGAACAAAAGATGAGGAACACAAAGAAAAGACACAACGTAATAATATGCTATCTTTCTTGACGTATTTGTTTTGGTGTATTATCAATATTACACCACAGAGAAGATGATTGAGAAAAGTATATAATCGAGAGCAATGGAAATTAGAACGATCATACCATGCCCATTATTAAATACAGAACTATAGACGAGGAACACGAAGGGGCGACAGCACATAATATGTTTACCGTCTTGGGGTGTTGTTTTCGGCGTATTATCAATATGATAACAGGCAGAAGATGATTGATATTAGTAACATGGTCAATAACAATGGAAATGAAAGGGATCATAGTGTGACCCTTATGAAACCACAACGGTACAGAAGAATAACAAGAATATAAAGCAGAGCGTAACGCTATGTTCCAGACCTTGGGGTCTTATCACCATTATAGCAAACCGAACGTGGCCG
>CALNHX010002325.1:115049-183635 GCA_940337035.1 Agriotes lineatus | reverse complement strand
CCAATGCGAATGTTTAAAACACATTTCAAGATTTTGCCCTAATCAACCCCTAAAAGTACGAATCTGCATTCGGGGTGATTCATAGAACCACTTGTTCCGCCTGTGTTTGTAGAGTTAGAAACATTATTTTTGGAATATAGATGTGTTTTTCAAATCTTTAGGAAGGGGTTTCAAAGATTTTTATAAATTCCACCCCTAAAGCGACAAAAAAGAAAAATTGAAGAAAGGTAGGGGTTTAAAATGATAAATGTTTTTCACTCTGGGTTCATTTCAGGATAGCACGCGCTGGAAGAATTTTTAGAAATTCCACCATTAAGGGGTGAAATGGGTAAACTGTGTTTTCACGAATTTTTCAATATCTCTTAGATAAAATAGAGGATTTTTAAAATTCCACTCCCATATGGTGAAAACGGGTATTCTGCTATAATTTAAGAACACAAGATTAAATAAGTACATATATTTTTGATTTTATCTCATTGTTATACTAAAACTATAGTTTTATCAATCTATGCAAGGGGAACGACAATTACATACACATTTCCAGTGGGGACGTGGAGCATAAAAGAGTTAAGGAGAACTTTTTTTGGAAGAATATTGTTTATTCGCAATCACATTGTAATGTGTCAATTTTATGACTTGTCAACAGCTGGGAACTAGATGATTACTGAAACTAGCCGGGAAATTATTACATACCCAGAAAAATATTACATACCTGAAGACTGGTTTGTTTTCATGGTAAAAAAATATTGAGGTGGTTGTTATCATGGTAACAAAAATATTTGCTACATCAAGATATCTATTATTCAGAATTCAATTGTAGTTATTTTTAAAATAAGATGATTGCGAATAAAATAGTATACATACCACGGTGAAAGGTTTCATTCCTGTCTCGAGATAAAGTTAACCTGGAGGCTGCGCATCTCGGTTAAGTACTTAATCTCTCGACATGGATCAAACACTTCCCACCTCGGTATGTGATACACTATTCCTTTTTACCTGCAATATTGTTTTACAGCTTCTGTCAGTTTAGCGTATTGAGTGAGGGTGGAGGGGAAATTTAAGGTTTAGAAGAAAAAACAAACATTTGTAGCCGTACGAAGAACGGGCAACTTGCTAGTTTATTATAAAGTTTATGGGAAACCCCATTTTAACAAGTAACAAATACAACAGAAATAAAGATACATGAATTAACATTATTATACAAAATTCATTCATTCATTCATAATCTATAGCCTCTTTTACCTTTCGGTGTCGAAGACCATTCATACCTCGCGGGAAGTGCAACGGAGGTAATGCGCCGCACGCGACTTACATTACGCGCCCCCGCATGCAAACATACCACACACACAACAACTTACATCTAACTTAACTAATGGATTCAAATCCACTGCCGCTCCATATAAACAAATCTCAATAGGTAGATACATTTTATGATACACATAGCAATAGTATACCAATACAAAAAACCTTAAATATTGCATAAACGGACGATGCATACATTCAAATGAAAAGCAACATGTAACGCATGACTAGCAATATTATAGAATGATATTGATAATAGCTTTTTTTTTTTTTTTTTTAATTTGAATTTGTCAGTCCAGCAACCGCATGTTGCTATGCATAACAGTTTTATGAGATATGGGTTTTGACATTACATTACATATAGGCACTCAGTACCTATTAAATGACAAAAAATCTGGTATGAGGTACAACACTAAAAATATAAAATTTGCTAGTCCGTTATGACAGGTATATGTCCTGTGGTAGTTGGCGTTTTAACCTATTGTGAATGTTTTTGCGGCCCAGGTTATAAAACACTGCACTATCGCACTGATTAATGTTGGTGTGAAAGTTAATGGTCAGTTGTTTGATATATTCCGAAATTGTTAACATTCCCAGTTCGTGGTGTAATTGTTTATTACTAACAAACCACTCCGCGTTTACAGCAATACGTAAAACTTTGTTCTGCAGCACTTGCACTTTGTTAATATTGGTTGGTGATGCGCATCCCCAAACTACGCATGCATACAGCACTAACGGCCGAATTAATGCTTTATAAAGCAACAATGTACATTGAATTTTTAGAGAAGATTTCTTATTTATAAGAGGATAAAGTTGACCGAGCCTTGCGTAACCTTCGTTCAATTTTTGTGAAATATGCGTTCTCCAAGTTAGACGCGTATCTAACAATACTCCTAGGTATTTAACACTATCTGCGGGCATATTCCAAGTAATAGGAGTCCCATTTATCATAATTACTGGAGGATTGTTTATTCGTCGTAATGCGAAAATTTTTGCAACGCACTTATCCATGTTTATTTTCAAATTCCATTGGTTGGACCAGTGAACAATGTTATTGGTGGCTGCTTGAAGTTTGACTACCGCGAGGTTTAAATCCGGGTCTTTTATTAGGACAGCTGTATCGTCAGCGAACATCAGTAGATCTGCTTTGATGGTAGGTATATCGCTGGTGTAAATATTGAACAGTATTGGTCCTAAGATACTTCCCTGCGGAATACCTGCATGGATTTTTCTACTTGTAGAGTAGGAATTATGTATTGTAACCTGGAACGTTCGGTCATCAAGAAAAGAAAAAAGAATTGCCTTAAGATAACTGGAGATTTGAAGTCGACTAATTTTGTATTTTAGCCCATTGTGCCATACGCGGTCAAAGGCCTGTGCCAGGTCTATAAACAGTACAACAGCAAATTGTTTTTGTTCGAAGCTTTCTTCTATTTCTTCAACTAAGCGCTGGAGCTGGTGACACGTGGAATGGTGCTTTCGAAATCCGAACTGGAAAGTAGGTATTACATTGAGGTTGTCAATTTCTTCAGTTAGTCTTATGTGAATTATTTTCTCAAAGAGCTTGGACATTGTTGGGAGCAAGCTAATGGGTCGAAACCCAGTTACTGATTTATGATTTTTACCAGGCTTTGGGAACATCAGAATGTGCGAGTGCTTCCAAGTGTTAGGAAAGTATCCTATTCCTAGGCATGCATTAAACAGGCTTGCTAAGTAAGCCAGGGTTTTCTTGGTTGTATGTTTCAAGATAATGTTGGTGATGAGGTCGTGGCCCCGACTTTTCTTGTTTGGAAGATTCTCAATTATAATGGCCAATTCTTGTGGTGAAGTCAGGCTGATATCTTTTCCAGGCTGGGGCATGTGAGATTCTAGGTGATTAAGTATTACGTTGGAGAAACTGGGGTGCGTGTATTGGGGTTCGTACAGGCATTGTAGATGGTCGGCAAACACGGTACATTTTTGTTGGTCAGTATGGTAAGTAACGTTGTCTTTTGAGATCGAAGGAATTTCTTCTTGACTACGCAATATCTTCTTGGTCGTTCTCCAAAGTCCGGGATCTCTTGGTTCAAGTTCGCTTATAAATGTTTGATAAGATGTTATTCTGTATTCGTCCAATTCACGTCTAATTCGATGAATTAGATTATTCAAAGTGTTTTTGGTAGCGGGATCTCTTGTTCTTTGCCAGGAACGTCGAGTTAGATTTTTCTGCTTAATAAGTTCAACTATATGATTAGGTGGTACACGTCTATCACCTTTTTTCTTATTTTTTGATGGTCTTGTCGATGCCTGAATGCTGTCTTTAATTGAAATTATAATATTATCAATTTGATGGTCAATATCACATGGAGACGTTAAAGGTGTATGAACAATATTTTCGTCTAATGTTTTCTGGAATAGTTCCCAGTCGACTATTCCGTTAATTAATCTGGGCTTTGGGGCAATTATAACGGGATCAGTATGAAAGGTAATTATAACCGGCACATGATCTGAGTCAAGTTCAGTGACGACAGTTTGGTAAAGTCTCCGTGAAAGGTTTTTCTGTACAACGATGTCCAAAATATCCGGTTGGTGGTCTTGTCTGTATGGAAAATATGTAGGATCATCAGGTGCGACAATTTGTAGATTGTGTTTTACTGCATAATCGTTAAGCTTAATCCCATCGGGATTGTTTTTTCTGCAGCCCCATACAGTGTTTTTGCAGTTCCAGTCTCCTATCAAAAGAGTCGGTTGGGAAGTGTTGGTTAGGGCTTGAATATCTCCTTCTAATAGTTTTTTATTGGGTTGTTTATATACACTCGAAATATAAACGCTGCAGTTTCCTGTTAGGTTAAGTTGCACTGTTGCGGTTTCTATACTTGTTATGTTTGTAATATCAATTGAGTTGTGAGAAATTTGGTTTTTGACTAAAATGGCAACGCCTCCAGATGCTACTCTTGTTTCTCTGTCCTTTCTATATATACGATAGCCGGATACTTTAAAATTTTCGTTGTTAGCTAGATGTGTTTCGCTTATGCAAGCTACATCTATATTATGGCGAGCTAAAAAGGCTAATAGGAGTGATCTTTGTGGTTTGATTCCATTGGCGTTCCAGTTTAGTATTTTAAGATTGGTAAGAGTTTTAAGATTAAGGGCCATTGTTTATAAAAAGAGGAAGGAGGTTCGTTAAAAGATAATTTTTAATTTGTTGGATAAACGGTTTAATAAGTTCAAAAATTGTTGACAGAATAGTGTTGACAACGGGACTATTTGAATCGGGAGTAGAAATTTGGCGTGGCTGGTGCCCTGCAGTTGCTTGTGCGTAAGTTTTCCTTTCGGTGCTATTGTCTAATACAGGTGGAGTTGTTGATGAGGGTACGGTCTGAGGTTGGTTAGTTCTTCTGCTGCTACGATATCTGGTAGCTTCTTGCTGGTAGCTGCAGCCTCGGTAATTTGCAGGATGTTTTCCTTGACAGTTGACACAAGTTGGTGGCTCTTCTTTCTTTTTATCACATACCGTGTAGAGATGGCTACCCATGCACTTAACGCATCTGGGTGGGAGAGTACAATAGTTTTTTGTATGACCTGTGCGCTGACAACGATGACATTGAGGAACGTGCTTAGCTAATCTTCTTGATTCCACAGAAACGATAGATCTTTGAATACTAGTAATTTTATAGATTGCTTCGGCTTTTTCATTGGCCGTTAGTTCGACTACTAAGACTGGCATAGGAGTTTTGTCCTTGTGGTACAAGCGGCTTATTTTTAGTATCGGAAGATCAAGTTTTTTTAATTCGTCAGTAATATCATTGATGTGCAGGGGTGGTGGGACGTTTTTAATAACAACAGAAAGAGGTTTAGAGCTAGGGTTTTGATAGGTATGGTATGGAATGTTGTTATCCTGGTAATGTTTAGCCAATTTTCGGTAGTCCTCCTCTTTAGTTAGGGTTATCTTTAAATATTTGGCGGAATACGTGGTTGAAAAATCACTTGAAGTCAATTTTTCAATATCGTTAATAACCTCTTTGTGATTGTTTGACCCGTGAAGGAAGATAGGTGGAATTTTATTAACTTTTTTGGTTTCTGGCGTACCTGTTGTTTCCTGGCTGCTAGTTGATTTGCATGGCTCCAGGTGTGGCGGTAGATAGTAAGGATATTTAACCAGAATATTATCTGGTTCCCACTGGTATCTCTTCAGAACATCGTTAACTGGCGGGGACAGGTGATCGCCGTTGCGCTTTTGTTGGCTTTGGGTGCTCATAATTACGTATTGCAAGCCCGGACGGGCGAGCAATGCTCTGGTTGGCCTCTCTTCTGCGCTATTATTGTATTTAATTTTATGTGCAACGAAAAAGATATGTTTTTAAATTAATTTCGAGATCACACAATAACTTGCTGTCGGGACAGCGCGAATTGAACGTCTGCACTTGTTCACTGCTCGTTCGCAACTCAATAGCTTTTTAAAGTTAGCAACTGTGCTACTAAAAATACCCCCTGAATTTGCAGAAACATTGAGAATTTTGAGAGTTCTATTGATAGGCGAATAAGTGCCATAATTCGTGGTATGAAACAAAATTACGGAGATTCCGGTTAGGTACATTAAATTTAATTAAATGCAGTAACTCTGAACAGTCAACCAAGCCATTAACAACCTTATATATAAAGCAAATATCGTAGAAAATCCTTCTATCTTTCAAAGAGAGCAAGTTTAACTTCTCCAACATCGATGATTTGTGATAGTCATCTATGGGGATGCCAGTTTTGAATGCGCAAAACGCAAGAATTTATTTTGAACCCTGTCTATAATGTCGCAATGAACCTGGTATTGTGGGGACTATACTAGGTATCGTTGCATACTCAATATTGGGACGCACCAGTGTACAATATAGGGTCCTAAGGACATTGACAGAAAAATCAGAGCAGTTTTTAGTCACGAAACTAAGGAGATTGAGCTGTTCTGGGCAGTATTAAAAATATGATGAAAGAAATTAAAGTTCTCATTGAGCAGTATACCTAGATCTCTGACTTGCTTCACATAGAATACCTAGCTTGTTGTCATTAATTTGGTAAGTAGTATTAAATTTTTTGGCGCCTTTGAAAAAGGTAATAGAGTGACATTTCTGAATATTTAACAGTAGCTTATGCACACTAGACCAAGTCCATAGGGAATCAAGATCACTCTGCAACAACAGAGAGTCCTTGCCAGATTTAATTCTCTTATAGATTTTTAAGTCATTAGCAAAGGAGCTAACAGAAGACTGTTTAATGACATCCACAATCACAAATAAGTTAAAAAGTAATGGCGTACAGTGTAACGCTTGCGGAACACCTGAGTGCACTGCAAAGGAGTTTTAAAGATGATTTTTTATTTTTACACGTTGAGTTCGCCACCGTAGGAAACTACTTAACCAGTTAATAAGTGACTCGGAGAACCCTGTTGCTCTTAGCTTGGCTATCAAGAGATCAAAGTTAAATGTATCGAAGGCTTTGGAGAGTGTCCGTGTAGATAGAGTCTATTTGAACTCCAGCCTCCACAGGCCTTAGTACATCAGTCTCATACAAAACCAAGTTCGTTACTGTTGAACGACTCGCAAATAAACCCCATGCTGTTTTGAGTTTATAATACCTGAGCAAGCTCAGCTCAATTGGTCGTAAACTAAACTATCGAACAATTTTGCCATAACCGATGGGCTACAGATACTGTAATGCAGCATACAGGATATATGATACATTTAATTTAAATATTTATATCCAGATATCTAATGAATATCATGTGATATAACAGTTGTATGTTTGACTGGTGGGGTAGTAAGGGCAACCACAAGGTTGTTTTTAGTAACGATATAAAATAAATATCTTGAATTGAGGATCTACGAGAAATATTCACGTTAAGGGTTAAATTCCCATTAATTGTGAGAAAATAATAATTGTTGGTTTGATACGTAGTAGTAATAAAGTATTCTCTACGATCAAATTTGACTTCAAGTCACAGTTATTACAAAAATGTATAATTCAGACTTATTTGAATTCGATTACTAAAATACTACGAAGAAAATATAATCAGCGAAGTGTGTTGTGCGCTGTATATCAGTTCAATAGGGCAAGAAAGTTCCTAAGAGCTACAACGAGCTTGAGAGTTGGTCGAGAACCACCAAGAGGGGTTTGTTGACTTGAATTTTATTCAGTTAGAAGTCGCGATAGAAACTCTAGAACATAGAAACATAGAACAATCATCAGAAGGTTAGTGACAATTTCTTAAATAATATTACGAAATTCGAAAGTGAGTTTGGTGCGACAACTATTAAAACCTATAAGTCTATTTAGAAGATTATTATAGAACACCTGGTTCTTCTATTAAAACAATTGTACAACAACAATACAACGCTGATCAGAGTCGATGGCAGGAACTCTAAACCCTTCAATATAGAGAGAGGCGTCAGACAGGGATGCGTTCTGTCGCCCATATTATTTAACTTTTACGGTAAATATATTATGCGGGAATCCTTGGGGGACTGGGAGGGTGGTGTAATCATCGGCGGTAGAAAAATAAACAACCTTCGTTATGCTGATGACACCACACTTATCGATGAAGACGAACAGGAGACGTCTAGGCTTATCGAGCGAGTAGAGAGAGTGAGCTTGGACTTTGGTCTAAAGTTGAATCGCCAAAAAACAAAACTCATGCTTGTGGATCGCAGTCACAGGATTGAAAGAGCACCTACTATACACGAAATCGAGAACGTAGAAGAAATCATCTATTTGGGTGCCCCCATAAGTAAGGAAGGCGGCTCAACTGGAGAAATCAGAAGACGGATAGGTCTCGCTAAAACAGCTATGACCAAGCTCGAGAAAATCTAGAAAGACAAACAAATAAAGAAAACAACAAAATGCAAGCTAGTCAACACGCTGGTCTTTCCAATCGCCTTGTATGTAGCGGAATCCTGGACCTTGAAAGCCACAGACATCGCTAGATTGGATGCCTTTGAGATGTGGATCTGGAGAGGATTCCCTGGACTGCGCATAGAACTAACGCTTCAATACTTGAAGAGCTAAACATCAAGCACAGACTGTCAACGATAGTTAAACAACAAATTCTCAAATACTTTGGGCACATTAGCAGGAAGAAACATGATAATCTAGAAAAACTGGTAGTCCAGGGAAAAGTCGACGGAAAACGACCTAGAGGACGTTCGCCGAAACGATGAGTGGACCAAGTAAAAATGTTTACGGGAAGACCCTTCCAGGATAACATAAAGAGCACGTTGGATATAAGCGACTGGAGATGAATTGCTAATTCTACAACGTGAAGACAAACGTAAGATCACGACACTTCAAGAATGAAGTAACGACAGGAGAGATAGATTAATTAATCATTTTTGTAAATTATACCTGTGATTTGGGTAGTCAACGTTTTCGACTATTATAATTTGAAATTTGAACCTTTTGGAGTAGGATAAATTTTAGAACTTCATATTTTTAATTTTATCAAGTTTGGGCATTACAACAGTTGATTAAATTATTTCTTACAACTTGAATTTTATTGTGTAATGTCAAATCAAACTTCTATTACTTACTAACAAATTGATTATACAAAACACGTCCCTGAAATACCTGAAATTGGGTTTTTGATTGATAAGATCAAATAATAATTATTCTTTAAAAGAAGATTTAATCATTAAACATATACAAGAAGTTGTTAGTTGAAGGTTAGCCCATTCAGCTGGGAGTTAGGGGTATCAATGCTTTTAAACTGACTAGTTGAGGCATAATAACATTAAGCACTTGACATAATTTCAAATGTCACATTGATTTATAAATTTTGTCAATTACTATCGATCTTATTAAGCAATAATGTAGGTATATGAGTGCATTTACGTAAAGGATAGTATTTCTTTATTGTAAGTATTTTAAAAATATATTACATATTTCAACTTGGCTCGTAACTTGGAGCTATATTAAAATATATTACATTGTATTAGAACCATCAAAAGGGGTGCTAATACAATCCGGCACCGCAAGTCGGGCTGGAATTAATACAATACCTCTATAATTTTTAATATCACCAACTTCTCCGCTCTTGAAAATTGGAGAGATAAAGCTTTGTTTCCACAGCTCTGGAAAGTTGGGTGGCACTCCAAGTGTCTTGTTTTCCTTGGAGGCAATATTACCTTCCTAATAATTGCAGTATACCCTGTTGGGAAAATTTATCCGAGAATATCCCTTATGCAAATTTAGTTGGAAATTTTCCATGGTAACGGCGAAAATTGATAATCGGAAATTTACCGGGAAATTTTCACTTCTGTCACTGTCATCACAGTATTTAGAAACAATGAAGCTCCGAACAAAGTCAGTAGGCCGATACTGATTGTTGCTATGGGCAACCAAAAGTGACGCCTAAACAAAATTGTTTTTTAATGTGTTGTGCAGTTTTGCTAGAAGAATGGCAAGATTTGGTCAAGTTTCTCTTCAAGAAATTGATGATTTTGTCAAGAAAACTATCCCATTAAATACGATTAAATCAAAGGCATGTGTTTGGTCTCAGTTTATGTATTTCTGCAAGCAAAGAAATTACAATGTTGAGGAGGAAAAAGTGAGCATTGAAAATCTTAGCAATATACTCAAAGATTGGGCTTTTAATATGAAAAAAACTAACGGGGACGATTATAAAGAAACAGTAGTAAAAGTTATGTGGAATAACACTGCCAAGCAGCTTCAAGAGCTGTATTTAAATAAGTGGCAAGTTGTGTTTGATCCCTTCAAAGATGTGCAGTTTACGCCTGCAAGAAAAGCGAGAGATTCCAAACGCAAGCAACTACAAAAAGATCCAGAAAAGCGAAGAGAAAGTTCTACTGCTCTAACCCATGAGGAGTATACAGCGATAATACCATACTAAAAAGAAGATATACCTGTCGGTCTTCAAAAAATTTTTTATCACATCGCGGCTGTTGAGTTGGCATGGAGAGGAGGAGAGGCCGCCAACCTTTTGGTGTCCCACTTCCGTAAAGGATTGTACAATGATGGCACTTTTACAGGTTAGTGTATCAATTATTTATATTTTTTGTTTGTCCTGAACTGTACCTAAATCATTACTTGATCCGCTATGAAAAAAATACATTTAAATTTTTTCTTTATTACAGGAAGAATCGAATATAATCCTGTCTTCTCAAAAACAGCTCAAGGAGGCTCAAAAAAATGTACAGAAAGCAAGTCGCTCGTACAAAACAAAAAGTCCTCCGAGTTTTGTCCAGTACGCATATATAATGAAATAATGGGAAGAAGACCACCAGGCACTTCAACTGAATTTTTTTTTTGACGCCAAACCTTTTTTTTGCAATTAGTAATGTATGGTACAAAACTGTTCTAGTAGGAAGAAATATGATTTCCTCTTGGACGAAAGATTCAGCTGAAAGAGTTGGAATCAATGCAAAATTGAAGAAAATTACAAATCATTCTAATAGATCAACCGCTGTAAGCCACTTGGCAAAGTCGGGCGTTGAGGAGCAACGATTAATTAAAATTACCGGCCATGGAAGCGCCAACTCCATCGAACCCTACCTACAATAGTCAGGAATCTGGCCTCTCAAAAAAACGCTTCTAAAATGATGGGGTGTGCACTCGAAGATATAGTTAAAAAAAATGTACACTATCTGGAATGACCTTGCGGATCTGAATTTGGAGGGCTCCATTCGTTTTGCGATTGCAAAAAAATCAGAAAAAAATACTTTCCGTTATTTTTTTTAATTCAAAAAATTTATGAATTTTATGCGTACATCGCATTCACAAGCTTAGTTTTGAATATTTCTCAATGATTTTTAAACCAATGGAAAGCTTATTTTTTCTGGATTCAGATGATGTCAAATTAATTACGAAATTATTTTTAACAAATGCTACAGAAGTTGTTTAAGCAAAGCGTACCGGAAACGCGCTGTATATACTTCGGCATCGAGGTATTTTCTAAACTATTACACATAAAGGCATACTTCCAGCGTATGATATGTGTAAAAAGGAATGGAGAAGTTTTTGGTGAAAGAATGATCTCTATTGCTTTATTGTTCTAGAAAATACGATTTATTTTCCGCTGCGTGTTTTGAGTTTCACGCGTTGCGCGCTTTGCCGATCACTGATTTGAACCGCGATACGAATATACTGTGCTTGCAAATAATTTGTATGTATTATACTTACTCATAAGTCATACTTATATTACTCTTGTCAGGTCATTTTAGTATTTTAATTAGCCACCTAGGCTTTAGGGCAGCGTGCCCGTATGCTAAACCCTTTTAGTTACTTATTTGGCTCCATCGCCTAATTCCAGAATCATGATTTTGCACATATTTGGCCCCAAACGCAGTATTTCTCGTCGGTTGGAGCGCCCCTCTGATGGCGCTTTGGCAGCCGAGCGTTATCGCTCGCAAGAATTCCGAATCTTCTAGAAAACACGCCGTTGCGGCGTGCTACCATTGTCGCCGGCATTAATTTGTTTCATCTTATCGCCTCACGATTGGCTGCCGAGGTATAGTCACGTGGGGACGCGACCGATGTGACATGTGGCAGCGCTTCCCTCTGGGCAGTTGATCGCAGCCTGTTGCAGAGAGCGTTCGTGTGGTTGGTATTTTAATTAGCCACCTAGGCTTTAGGGCAGCGTGCCCGTATGCTAAACCCTTTTAGTTACTTATTTGGCTCCATCGCCTAATTCCAGAATCATGATTTTGCACATATTTGGCCCCAAACGCAGTATTTCTCGTCGGTTGGAGCACCCCTTTGCTGGTACTTTGGCAACCGGGTGTTATCGCTCGCAAGAATTCCGAACCTTCTAGAAATCACGCCGTTGAGGCGCCTCGCCATTGGCGGTCTTTGTTACCGGAATTAATTTGTTTTATGGAGCGCATTGCCATTGGCTGCCGAGAGTCACGTGGCAATGCCGTTTGGCTCACGCCACTGCAGGGGCCGGAACACTGCTTGCTTGAGGAGTTCAAGTCAGGCCGTTGATCGAAGAAGTCGCAGAGTGTGCCGTTTCGCGGCGTTCCCGCTATTTGCGGGGACGCCAGCCTGTTTTTCCCGTCTCGTGCTGTTTCAGCGAATGTTGTCGAATATGCCATCCTTTAAGAGGTCGCGTGTGATTGTGCGAGTGGCACGTCTTTACGCCAAGGCGTAGGTGTGTGAAGGGCTTCTTGGGGCCAGTTCTGCGTTTGCGAGAAAGGGGGCTTTCCCTTTGCAACTCGCTGTTTTCGAGGATCTTTCTAGGCAGGACGAAGTAGGCCTCTTTGCCGCCGTAAGTGTGCTCTCAGGAGAGCGTCCTAACGCCGCCATCTTGGCGGATTCCAGCCCGTTTACCCCTAATGCCGTGTTTTGGCGATTGAGCTGCCACAGACTGCCGCCTTCTACCAACTGACTGCACGCCACTCTCATCGACCGTCTGCGGACTAAGGTATTTGTAATTGCAACCATTTAAACATAGTAACTGTCACTTGTGCGAGCGGTGGTGCTTTTGCGCTCAACTTTGTGTGGGCGGATGCATGCCCCTTGCTTGCTTGTCGCGGCTTTTAATGCCGGTTTGAGGCCACCATGCTTCACGACGCTACTTTGGTAGCCTACTAGTAAGTTCATGTGCGCGAGTTTCGCGTCTCATCGCCTAAAATAGCTAAAGAACTCTGCGCCTATGTTTTCGTGTTACGTTTGTGCGAACTTTTAATTCAGTAATTTCATGTGCGCGAGCTTCGCTATATTGTACCGATTAATACCTAAATAGAATCAACGCCTCGCCTGGCGCGCCCTAATCTGTTCGAGCTCTTTGTTTATGTTTGCGAGGGCTTTGGGCTTTGCTTCCCAGGTGTTAACCGCAGCCAACGACTGCGTGGGCGACGTAGCAGGGACTGGCAACTATTCCAAATTCGCATGCTTTAGTGAGGCTATGTTAGCCCCTCTTCCTGGTCAAATATTGCAGTCACGCTGCCCCGCTGCCTTTGCAGGTCGGCGTCTGTTATCGCGCACTAACGCCCCCTTTTTCCGGAGGGCGTATTTCTAAACTGTACTCTAATATGTAAAGTGTCGAGCCCACTGCGGCCGGCCACCCATAGCGCGTCCATCAGCTGGTGCTTAACGTAAGCAGTAACATAAGCTTGGCGGCACGATTTGCTGCCCAGATGTAATTAGCGACCAATAGACGCATATTTAATTAAGGGACGTATTATTCCTATTCGACCTGTGCATGCTTTGTTTCAGATAGCGCCTTTTACAGTGTAAAGATTGGTGTACGGCGAGACGTGAGAGATCAGAGCGTGCAGGTAGGTCCAGTGGTTGCGCTGTCTCGGCCCAAAGAGTCCCAATATTACCATTCCAGTATTTGCGATCACGAAATTGTTATTTGAGCTTGCAGCTCATGAGAATTCTTATCGACGGAGTATCTTGAATACTTCGCTCCCGTTTAACCGCCCAGGCCCAGTTATTCGAGTTAAGACAGGCTTGGTGGCGCCCTCATAATTTTGACGTACCCTATATATATGCCTCAACACGCTTGCCCAGAACGTATCGTGTGACTCACGCCCGACTCCCTGAGCGTTCCAGCCGTGGCCTTTAGCCTGTTTCTAGCAAATCTCAGGGCAAGTGTGCCAGTTTTCCAGGACTGATTCCGTGGTGCGATGCTCACCTTGGGTGGGTGTCGTAAAGTTGTTTTAATACCGTAACACTCTGCTTGGTTATACGTAAATAATGTCATTTATAATCACTAAAAAGCAGAAAGTTAAAGATTAATTTACTTGAGAACATAAATAAAACCATTAAAAGTAAGTACCTACTTCATGTCCTTCATCTCTTTATAATAATTTAAGGGCCAAAATATAAAAACATAAAAATAATGCAGTGCTTTCCTCATAGAGCAGCTATAACCACCAGAAAATTCAAGAAAAAATGGAAAAATCGAAGCTATAACTTTCTTAAAAAACTACCAGTTCACAAAAAATGTTATTGATTATTTTATTACTTGAAAACTAATACACTTGCTATTGCAAGTTAAATTTTATGGTTTATATATTCATAATAATAATTACTAAGTTTTATTTTCCATATAGGCCTAATCTAATAGGTTACAACTTATGATTTCAAAATGTTCAATAGAAGAAACATTAACATAATAAGATTTTTGCCATGTAAACCGTTATACGCTGCCTTACAAGAAAAGCACTGTATACACAAATATGCATTTTTAAAGTAAATTAAAAGCTAATACATTGACCCTCACAATAGCAACCTATTATACATTTTAATCCAGCTTTGTTACAACTACAGTTCCCAGAACATTTTCTAAATTTACACTTACTGTTTAAACTTGATTTAAAGACACATAAATTTTATTTTCTAAAATTTACGAAATCCAGTCGCACGTTTTTAAAATGCAATTCCGATTTAATAGCAAGAAAATTTTAATGCCGCAATCACCAGTCTTTACCTCATAATTACTAAATTTAATATGTTTAAATTAGATTAAACATATATATATTTCAGTCCAAATTTACGGAACATTATTCATAATTTAAAAGCCAGTGTTATTACGCAATCAGACGAGTTAAAGACCAGGAAAAATGCAAATCTGCACTTCATGCACAATACCGACCTACAGTAGCAAGTTTAACGGGCGACCTTCGCTGTAGCAGGAAATAAAAACTGCAGAATTGCTACATTGTTGTTTTGTAATTTAAACGCTCTCCTCCAGTAAACTGTACATATGAACTTTGATATTGTTACTTAGTTAAGCGTTTTAGTTTTATATAAATACAAGTTTATTTTTATAATAAAAACAATCTGCATTTAATGTTTGATTCATTCACTACCCCTTCTAAGCCATAATATTTTTGGGGCATGAGGCTGTGCTCCAGGGGTTAGTGTTTCTACTGTCGTCCGTTCAAGTACCATTGACTACATTGGTTTAAAACGTAAAAACAGTCTTGTTTACGTGCTTGACGGATAGAATCAGCGCAAAGTAACGGAATCCTGAAGCAGCCTCTCAGGCAATTCTGTTCATGGTCCTTCGAGCCGGATCTGTCTCCAACTAACGAAAAAACACATCCCGAGAAGAAGACAACATCTGCCAGCCGCCCAGTTCCCAGAAAATGGCCAACAACATGGAGGAATTCAACAAATTAGCTGTCGCCCAAGAAGAACTCGCGCAGAAGATAAAGCAAATATTTTCCAACAGCAAAAAGGACCCTGTCAGCCGAAAAAATGAAGCCTACATCGCCAGTCGCAACAAAACGCTGGACGAACTTTGGAACACTGCAACTAAAAATCATGCAGAAATGGGGCAGCTAAGTATTCCAACTCATAATTATTTTAAAACAGGGTATTACGACCAAATTAAAGCCATATACGGCGAAGCAAAAAGTTACTTGCAGAGCTGTTCAAAATCAACGGAAATTTCCAACCCCTCCGTAAGCAGAACTCAAGAGGAAATGGTGGCCAACCCCGAGCAAAATGTTCGTATCCGAAAACTGCAGATTCGGATTCAGAATTTGAAGCAAGCGATGGACGACGCCGAACTAACACAAGAATTAGGGAGGCCCGCCATCACGACAAGGGAATTAAGAGAATAATGGGATCGTGTGGTCGAGATGGACGAAGAAGTTATGTCAAACGACATGGCTTCAGAACAAATGCACTTCAGTCCTGAATATACTACGTTGGAAGCCAGGTATAGAAATTTAATTATTTTATTGCAAGCGCCAACAAGGAACGAGCAAGCAGCAGCCATCTCACTTCCTCAAGTCAAAATTCCCATATACTAGGGAAATTATGAGGAATGGGCCACTTTCAAGGACCTGTTCACCAAATTAGTAGATGACAACCAGAATATGGACGATGTCATCAAGATGCAATATTTAAAGACGCATGTTAAGGGAGAGCCAAGCCGACTGATCCAGCATCTAGCTGTTACCCAAGCAAACTACAACACCCCCTGGAATCTGCTGCAACAAAGGTATCAAAATAACCGCCTTATTTTAACTAAATTGCTAGATACCATATTCGATCTGCCGGTCCTCTCCAAAGACTCAGCCCAAGGGTTAAAAAGATTGCACGACTCCATCAAGGAATGTGTGGAGGCAATAAAAAATTTAGGCATCTCCACGGACAGTTGGGGTCCGTGGATTAACAGAGCTATCGCTAGAAAATGGGATCCTGAAACCAACAAATTATATGAACAGTCGCTTCAATGTCCAAATGAAGTCCAGGATCACCAAAATTTAATGGCTTTTCTGCAAGTGCGGTTCCAATCCCTAGAATCCATAGATGGAGCTCGAAAGCCCACGCAGGAAAGACCACAGAAGAATTACGCTTCCGCATCCCTAAATTGCAAGCTGTGCCATGGAGATCATTACATCGACAACTGTAGTCAATTCCAGAGGCTACCTACCCATGAAAAACTAGAAGCAGTAAAAACCAATCGATTGTGCTATCGATGCTTGCGGCACGATTCAAATATACCATGTCGTGCCTATTTTAATTGTAGGATCTGTCGCTTCCCGCATCATACACTGCTTCATAAGGCGCAGCCACCATCAAGGCCGCTCCCTGCCCAAAGGATGAGAACGTCAGCTCATGCAGCAGCTATGAAGACTTCCAACGCTCCAGAAAAGAAGCCGAAGTCAGACATCATCACCGCCAATTTAGGCGCCCAGGAGAGCCAAGTTCTACTTGCCACAGAAATGGTTCAAGTAAAAGCAGCATCCGGGATGACTCATCTATTACGAGTATTAATAGATCCTGGGTCTCAGGGGTCATTTATCACGGAAGCATCAGCCGAATTATTGGGGTTACCCAGGACCAAAGTTCGAGCTGAAATCACAGGAATCGGGAACAGCGAGCCAAAAATTGCCAAATGGAAAATCCCAGGTTTGATCACACCTAGATTTTCAAGTAACTTTTCCCTACCTGTTAATTTATTAATACTTCCTAGACTTACCGAAGCCATGCCTTCATCCCCCATCCCAAACATAAATATCAATTCCTGGAGCAATATTTTCATCGCCGATCCAACCTTCAACCAACCCGGTCCTATAGATATAATTCTATTCGCCGAAGAATATTCAAAAATAATTCTAGAAGGAATCACTAGAACAAAGGATGGCATCTTGGGACAAAATACCAAACTGGGTTGGGTATTATCTGGAACCATTGGAAGACAGCATAACGACAGCATTAAAGTCAACACCATGGTTGCCAAAATTGGAGAAGAATATCAGTTGCAGAAATTCTGGGACACAGAAGAAGTACCCACACAAAGAACACTTTCCCCAAAATATCAGGTACGTGAAAAGAAATTCACAGAATCAGTGCAGGAAAGACCGCAGAAAATCGAAGCTTCCGAAACTCTCAATAATGGAGGTCACTACATCAAAAGCTGTGGTCAGTTCCGAAGTTCACCTACCAATGACAACCAAACAATCCAGCAGGTGAAGAAAATATTAACAACGGATCCTACAGCGGAAGAACGAGCAATCGCAGCTGCCAATATAAAGAATACGGAAGTTCAACATCCTGTTATCATCGAATGTGAAAAGGTAGCATCTTCTCATCCACAAGAAAATCACCAGTGCATGGAACCTCCGAAGTCCTCACTCACGAAATCCTCGTTCACGAAGTCTCCATTCACGAAGTTTCCATTCACCAAGTGGATGGACAGAAAGAAAAGGAAATTGCAGGCCACGAACAAATCGTTGAAACTCCTACAGAAGCTCCAGGTAATGAATACAGCCCAGAAGTTACAGCAATAACTGCAGAAAATGGAAAACCCTCCGACTTCATTAAAAACTTGACACCCGGTGGAAGGCGGCACCAGGACTTGTCGGCACGGGATGCAGGAAAAGTAAAATCCGACACCAAACACTTCGCACCTAGCGATGGATGGAGTCAAGAAGTTGCAGCAGGAACTGCAGCAATCGAGAAACCCTCCAAGTTCAATAAACAATTAGCACCTAGTGGAGGGTGGCATCAAGAAATGGCATCAAGAAATGCAGCAAGCGAGCAAACCTCCGAGTTCGCTAAGCACTTAGCCCCTCGTAGAAGATGGAATCAAGAAGACGGCTTATTAAAGTCTGCGAGGGAATTTACCAAAAATACGCAATGTGGAATACCGATGCGACATCTTATAAAACAGCTAACTTCGGCAACAGTGATATTAATTATCATACTCACTCATATAATATCCGTCTCCAAAGGAAGAGGCAGCAGATGGACGTTGTCGGGATGTTCCAAACCAAGTGGTAACCTCTTCAACGACACGATAATACAAAAGCTCTTTTACAGAAATAGCAAAAAAGCCAGTGTTGCAGCAGCCGAACTACTTCGAGGATTTACAACCCTCTCGGTTAGACCTGCAGACATCATCTCCAGAGGTACTAGTCCAGGGAAATTAAAGGAACATACACTATGGTGGGCTGGACCACGCTGGTTAATTAACAAAGAGTTATGGCCGTGTCAACCAGATACCGCCACAACCAATGAAGAAGCAAAGGGTTACACTGTGCATCAAGTTACAGTTCATCAAGACGAGAACGAGATTATTCATCGCTTCTCGTCTCTGACAAGAATGATACGAGTCGTATCCTACTGCCGAAGATTCATCAACAAGTGTAGGCGTCTTCCCATTCAACCAGGATGTCTATCAGTTATAGAAATGGAAGACACCATCCTCACACTCATCAAGGTCGTCCAAGGAAGTGATCCTATTTTGAAGGCAACAAGATCTCAAATCCAAAAGAGAAAATGTGTGGACTCCAACAACAAACTCGCAAATCTCAATCCATTCATCGATCAACATGGAGTCATACGTGTTGGAGGAAGACTAGAAAATTCAAACTTTTCCTACCACGAAAAACACCCAATTATCCTTCCTTATTCCAATCAGAAGAAGAGGGAGACCGGTTATGCGATGGTATGATGATATTAAAAAGGTGGCAGGACTAAGGTGGATAGACGAAGCACAGAACAGAGAGCGATGGAGGAGAAGAAGGGAGGCCTATGCCCAATACTGGGCGCAACAAGGCTATTAAAAAAAAATTCCAATCATATTTCCAAATTAATAATCCATGAGGCACATTTACGCACCTTACACGGTGGCACTCAACTCACACTGTCCTATGTCCGAAGAAAATATTGGATCATCAACGCAAAGAAAGCCGTCAGCTCCAGCATCAAGAAATGCTTTCGATGCATTCGATTCAAGGCAGAGGCAGCCCAGCAATTAATGGGGAATCTTCCACCAACCAGAGTCAATTCAACCCCGCCATTCTTCCATTCAGGAGTGGACTATGCCGGTCCAATACAAATCCGAACATCCAAAGGAAGAGGGCATTCTTCATCCAAGGGATACATTGCTGTTTTTGTCTGTCTATCAACCAAGGCAATACACTTAGAAGCCGTCAGCGACATGACAACTAACAGCTTCCTAGCAGTCTTCAGGAGGTTCATCGCCCGAAGAGGACGCTGTGCACACCTTTATAGCGACAACGGAACGAATTTCGTTGGAGCAAGAAAAGTCTTGGACAAGGAAATCCGTCAAGCAATGGAAGGCCCAGTTATCCAAGAAAATTTATCCACCATTGGTACCCAATGGCACTTCATCCCTCCAGTAGCCCCACACTTCGGAGGAATATGGGAAGCAGGAGTAAAATCAATGAAGCATCATCTGAAGAGAACCATTGGCAACGCTACTCTAACATTTGAAGAATTAACAACTCTGCTTTGCCAAATCGAAGCCTGCTTAAACTCACGTCCTCTGTGCCCACAAGGCAACAATATTGAAGACACCACTGCATTGACACCAGGCCATTTCCTGATAGGAAGAGAGGTAATCTCACCACCGGACCCAATCAGCACACCAATATCAACAAATTTGTCAAATCGCTGGAGATTGATCCAAAAAATCAAGCAAGATTTTTGGAAATCATGGAGCTCGGACTACCTTCATGGATTACAGCAAAGAAACAAATGGAAGAAACCGGTGGAGAATATAAAAGTTGGTGACCTAGTGTTAATCAAAGAAGAAAACATTAATCCTAGTAAATGGCCCTTAGCGAGAGTTACCGACATTCATCCTGCAACCGATGGATCAGTACCAGTAGTAACCATCCAGAAATCAGGAGGACATCAATTAAAACGTTCCATAGGCAGTATCATTCCATTACCAACTAACGAAGAATCGCAGGAACCAGAGCCGGAAGAGAAAATTTCGGCCAACAGCACCCACACACAATCATTCCCAGTACCAAAGAAAACTATCCGGTCCAAATGGAAAATGCTTCTACTCATATTTACTCTCCTTACTACTAATACATTGAGTAAGGCAGAATTCAACATACAAAAACCAGACAGCGGGTACTATGTAGAGCATATTGGACACGGGAAGATTGAACGAGGAACATTCAGGATCGAAATCCAGTTCGAGAGAGGGAAGATCGAAGAAGACTTCGAAACAGTTACCGACATGGTGGACAAATTCGACGACCTCTGCAACTCTGAGAAAGAACTGTCCGAAGACACGTTATGCAAGACATTGGTGCATCATCTTTTGGAACAAAAAAGGCATATGGAATGGATTAAAACTGGCATGGAAGATATCATAACAAGACGAGAGAAACGAGGAGTGCTTGAGACTGTACTCACGTCAATTTTCGGAGTAAATGACGAGGTCTATCAAGATATTGATAGACTCGACAAAAATCAACAGGAATTAATAAAAATGGACAATCAACAATCCAAATTCTTGCTGTCAGCACTTTCAAGATTTAATGAAACCGAAGAACGAATCGATCAGAAACTGGAACATTTTCAAGAGAAGCTGAACCAAGGAATCAGGGCAATCAACAACATGGACAAATGGTATAAGGCAACCGACTCCAACCGATTAAATATCCACATCATCAGTGTCTATCAAGTCGCCACAAATGTTATTAGTGAACTGTGCAATTACCACACAAACATTTTGAACGTTCATTTCCAACAAGGTAATTTTTACGAGTTTATCACACCTGCCCAAATCAAGCAAATCCTCGCAAATGCAACCAGTAAACTCTCGCCAAACTTAGAAATTCTACCGACACCAATCCTAAAGGTCGACATCGGACATGATGACATCTACATCAACGTCCAAGGATACTTCATCATAGTAGAAAAAACCGAATATACCTTAATCAAGGTGACACCAATTCCTCTTCGAATTAACAATGGGTCCTACTGGGTGATCGACGTACCAAAAGGGATCTTCGCTGTGGATTACAACTTACAAATGTACTTTCAAGAGACAGATGAGGAATTCAAAGAAAATCTCCAAATTACTCCAAACACGTATATCTGCAGTCCAACAGTCGTGAAAGGAATTGAAAATAACCCAAATTGCATCATTGATGATATATATCATCGAACAGAAATTAGTCAGTGCAGCCTACGAAGACATCAGATCCACTCCATTATTTGGAAACAACTATACATGGAAAACACCTGGATGTTCGTAGTCAACAAGCCAACCCGAATAGCTATCACTTGTAGTGGCAATAGGGAAGAAGTCACTGTCAACACTACAGGTGTGATTCAGATCTCGTCAGACTGCATCATACAAACTACAAAGAATACGTTAACCCCCAGGAATAGCAAGAAATTCAAGATCCTCGCAGGATATTCCAAGGCCGTCAGCATCAACTTTACGAACACAATAACACCCAACTCCTTTTCAGAAATTGCAGAGGAGCCAGTACTAAAACAGTCAGACCACTTCGAGGATCTACAAACTTCGCAGTTGGAATTCCAGCAGCACCTAAAGGACATAACTTGGAAAACCATCCGCCACCACTCCTATCTATCCAGCGGGATCACAGGCAGCCTATTGGGAGGGGCTATTCTAATAGGAGCCTTCTACTACATTCGGAAAAGGATCAACCGAAGAAAGCATCAATCCAAACAACGCCAGTCAGGCGTAGAAGAATATCCTTTAAAAACTCTTAATGTGGAAGAAACAATATAGTTTTTTCTTTTTCTTTTTCTTCAGCCTAAAATTGGCAATATGTTTAAACTTGATTTAAACACACATAAATTTTATTTTCTAAAATTTACGAAATCCAGTCGCACGTTTTTAAAATGCAATTCCGATTTAATAGCAAGAAAATTTTAATGCCGCAATCACCAGTCTTTGCCTCATAATTACTAAATTTAATATGTTTAAATTAGATTAAACATATATATATATTTCAGTCCAAATTTACGGAACATTATTCATAATTTAAAAGCCAGTGTTATTACGCAATCAGACGAGTTAAAGACCAGGAAAAATGCAAATCTGCACTTCATGCACAATACCGACCTACAGTAGCAAGTTCAACGGGCGACCTTCGCTGTAGCAGGAAATAAAAACTGCAGAATTGCTACATTGTTGTTTTGTAATTTAAACGCTCTCCTCCAGTAAACTGTACATATGAACTTTGATATTGTTACTTAGTTAAGCGTTTTAGTTTTATATAAATACAAGTTTATTTTTATAATAAAAACAATCTGCATTTAATGTTTGATTCATTCACTACCCCTTCTAAGCCATAATATTTATGGGGCATGAGGCTGTGCTCCAGGAGTTAGTGTTTCTACTGTCGTCCGTTCAAGTACCATTGACTACATTGGTTTAAAACGTAAAAACAGTCTTGTTTACGTGCTTGACGGATAGAATCAGCGCAAAGTAACGGAATCCTGAAGCAGCCTCTCAGGCAATTCTGTTCACTTACAAAATACATTTTCGTAAGTTACATTGGGACGAACAGTTATAGTTATTAATCTTGGGATAAGCACATTATCCTTCAAGTTCCAACCAAAATTAATTGGTTTAATCTCTGAAACTTCTTTGTGGCGTGAATTCATAATTCATATTCTTATATGGGTATTATCCGTTCACATTACAGAAAAATGTTATTATAAAAAGTTCTTCAGAATGTAACATTATAGCCAGCTGCATTTTTCAGAAATATTGGACTTTTAAGAAACCGTGTGTACTTATGCTGCAGCACTTCCAAATTTTAATTAAAAAGGATCACAAAAATTTCCCCACGTTTCTGAAATTTTGCATGGGGTCCTTATTCTACATTCTGGACAACTTTTCTTAATGATGTTTTGCCATGTTCGAAACAGAAATAGTACTTTACCTTAACAAAAGGTATCTTTAAACTACTGCCAACGCCTCCTTGATATGACGCCGGCACCCTAGAGGCGGGGGTTTTTAAAGGGTTGCGCCTAAGGTACTAAGGAACATTTCTGCCAAAATTCAGAACTACATTTTTCTTTTTGAGGTAGATATCTATTAGGCCTGGGTTAACTCCAAACACGCAGCGGAAAAGAACGGAGTGATGTACAAAAATATTTCGTATTTTTTACAACAATAAAGCAATAGAGATAATTCTTTCACCAAAAACTTCTCCATTCCTTTTTACACATATCATACGCTGGAAGTATGCCTTTATATGTGTAATAGTTTAGAAAATACCTCCATGCCGAAGTATATACAGCGCATTCCCGGTACACTTTGCTTAAACAACTTCTGTAGCATTTGTTAAAAATAATTTCGTAATTAATTTGACATCACCTGAATCCAGAAAGAATAAGCTTTCCATTGGTTTAAAAATCATTGAGAAATATTCAAAACTAAGCTTGTGAATGCCATGCACGCATAAAATTTATAAATTTTTAGTAATATAAAAAATATCGGAAAATATTTTTTTCTGCGTTTTTGCAATCGCAAATTATGGAGCCCTCCACATTCAGATCCGCAAGGTCATTCCAGATAATGTACATTTTTTTTTAAAACTATATCTTCGAGTGCACACCCTATGATCGAATTTATTGTCCCTGATTCCTGACTACAAATGGATAATGAAATCCTAGCAATTTTAAGAAAAAAGCCAAACAATGAACCATCTGGAATGAAGGCGCCGCTGGTAAAGAAGAAAATCTGCGATGTTTCTGCAAATGAAGTAGTTGTTGATCCTGATTCACCTCTAAACGTGTTGCCAAATTTATTGCCCAATATTTCTACTCAGTTTGTGAACGAAAAAGTATTGAGCACTCCAGTTCATTATAAAAATTGTTCGTTATATTAATTGTAGTTTTGACAAAAAACCTTAAATCTTTAGTCTTTAAATGCTAGTGTTGTTATTATTTTTAATAAACTTTTTTTTCTTTACTGTGTTTTTTCATTCGTGATATTCTCTATCAAAATTTAACGCGTCCTTAAAAAATTTCCCTATGGAAATATTTGGAAATATGTTATGCAGTTATTTTTTTTTTTCAATAAAAGCATTCCTTCGGAGTCGGGATTTATTCAGTTGGCATGCACTCATGCACTTATTGAAAAAATAGCTGCAGAACATATTTCCAAAAATATTTCCGGAAATTTTGCAACAACTTGTTATATTTCTACTGAAAATTCTTGTAATTAAAGGAAAATTCCAGAGAAATAAAATTAATATTGAATTTTCTACGAAATAGCGTTATTAATTTTGAAATGTAAAGATACACAAAAATATTTTCAAGGTGTTAAATTTACCCTTATCCTAAACCAACATCCTATTGTGAGAACCTACCTCTTACAATTTTCAAATTTCCTACTATGGGCAGCAGTAACTCTGTAGGGGTGTATATTCGAATATAAGTAATAGGCCATTTACTAAAGGAAAAAAGTTCTAACTTCGTTGACTCAAAACCGATTTTGAAAATTTCTTTTTTATTATTTCGGAAAATGTTTATAGAAAAGTTCCCCATAGGTGAGAAGGTATGATTTTTATTTTTTCAATTGTTATTAACAAATAAGTGTTTTTTAATATATTCTTAATTAAACAAATTTATAACTTCTTTATTTATTTAAACCATTATCTGACATTTGATAACATAAGGTTTTTGGGTTCACAGATTAGGAATCTGGCCTCAAAATTGGTCCAAAAACGTCTACAAAATGGTGTCGAAGGTCCAATTTTTTATTTTCTTTTTTAAAATTTTTTATTAGGTGTCTGGGGGGTTTTGAGGTCGCTGATTACGAATTTGACATTAAAACTCAACCAAAATAATAAAAATGGCGGATCCAAGATGCCGAAAAAGCGTTTTTTTTATTCGGACTTTATTTCTTACCTATAGAGGGTTTTTTGGGTCGCTGATCTCAAATTTTATGTTAAAATTTATCAAAAATGAAAATAACGTCTTTAAAGCGGCAGAATAGCTTATTTTTTAATTCCGCGCGTTGCCTCATATCTAGGGGTTCTGGACACAGTAATTATAAATATAGCATTAAAAGGTTAATTTTTATTTTGTACGATTATTATTTTTAATACTTAATAACATTATATACAAATAAAATTCGAAATTGTTAAATGAACTCAAATTTAAATAGATTAAATAGATTTAAATATAACATACGAATACATATAAATTCCAACGTCTAAAAATGTATTTTCTACGACCACTTTGTAAAATTTCCAAAAGATATTACTGAATTAAAAGCTTTTTCTGTTTGTGACCGACGGAGGAATGTTATGACATAAAAACAAATGGCAACTTGTTCAACAGTATGGTGCAATTTTAGATATATTAATTTTATTGTACGTAATTATGGGGAAAAACAATTGTTTTTGTTGATTATCAGAAACATAGAATAAAAGCTGTTAAAAGAGATCGACGTGTAAAAACGAAACTGCACCAGATATTCAATATTCGGTTTTTAAAGTTGTATCATGAAAAATTTCTGGTAAATGTCTTTCATGTCGTTTTATTGATTTTTTTAAAAGAAACTTTACCTGCACATAATATCCCTACTCTCAAGCTGAAAGTGATGCTGATCGGTTAATAGTTACAAAGCTCTCAATGCATCAAATGAAAACATAGTCGTAGTAGCAAAGAATATGGACGTATTACTTATATTAACAGCTTTAGTTTCTCCTGATAGAGATATATTTTTTTTAAACCTGCCAAAAATAAAGAAAATATAAAATATCTTCTTCTAAAAGCCTACAATTTGCGCATCCCAATTGTAGTGAGGATGTTGTTCTCTGAATGTTTTTTTTTTTGGCAGTGGTCTATTATATGTTTTATCGGACTTTTTCCACTGTCTAGGGTGTATATCACACGACCTTTTTGGAGTTTTGATCTACTCCCGAAACGTCGTGTGATATACACCCTAAACAGTGGAAAAAGTCCGATAAAACATGTCATGTAGTGAGCATGTTCTTTCTATACATGCTTTAACTGGATATGACACAATTTCAGCATGTTTTAACAGAGGAAAGAATCTTTTTCTTCTTCTTGATCAGGTGCTTATCCGATTTCGTATGTTTGCGATCAACACGGCTATCTTCATTTTATTAGTTGCAATTCTAAATAACTCATTGGATGATTTCCCACACCACGCCCTTAGGTTTTGCATAATATCCGCAATATTATCTGGTATAACCCATTTCAAAGGCTTCGATTTTTTTGTGATTGTTTCGTTAAGTGTCCAGATCATGGCTTTTGAATATAGTTTAATATATTGAAGATATATAAGAATGAGGAAGACGAATAGGACCGGCATTTTATTAAAGATCCACATGGATAAGTCCTAGTAAATGAAGCAATGGCTATGTTTAGGAAAGAATAAATTTACCAAAATATTTGAAAATAGCAGTGATTTACAAGTGACTGCAAAAATTTATATAAAAAAATTCCGGTATAAAATGTATGCTTGCAATGTAAGGTGCAAAGAAAAGTAACTAGTTAAACTGTTACAGGAATGTTTAATTGATTGAACTTTTTTGTTATTCATATACCGCACGGTAAATGAGGTTACAGACAATACAATACATATATTTTTTAAATAAAAACATTTTGAATTTTAAGTTTGACTCTTTTATTAAGGCATCTACTAAAAAAAGTAGCGTTAATTTAGCATCATTGTGCCCTACGATGGATTCAGCAGAACAACATTTAAAGCGCGTGTATTTCCAAACATAGTTGTGGCTGGGAAACCAAGATATTTCAACGGAAGATTTTTTTGCAACTAGAAGACTAGTTGCAGGCCAGCTTGTGGGTGTAGAAAAGTGGCCTTTATTACTCGGCGGCTTGCCGTGAATGGGGCGGAAATAGTTGCCTTAATTCACGACCGGCAGTGTCAATGGAAGAAGTAGAGGAAGAAGAAACTAAAGCTCAATATTTTTTTTTCTTGTTTTTAAATGTATGTTAGGTTAATTTTAATAAATCAATTAAAATATAAAATCTTTAATACTCATTTAACTCTTCTATCATTTGTTTCCAAGATTTTGCAGACGCCATTTTTGATAAATTTTAACATAAAATTTGGGATGGGCGACCCAAAAAACCCCTAGGTATAGGTATCAAAACTTTTAAAAAAATTGACCCCATTCCGCCATTTTTGATCCGCCATTTTTTATTTTAGTTGAGTTTTAATATCAAATTCGTAATCAGCGATTGCAAAACCCCCTAGACATCTAATAAAAATTAGACCTTCGACGCCATTTTGTTTTTAGACCCATTTTGAGACCAGATTCGTAATCTGCGACCCCAAAAATCTTATCTTATTAAATTTCAGGCAATTGTTTAAATAAATAAAATAGTTAGACATTTTTTAATTAAGAGTTAATTAAAAAACACTTATTTGTTAATAACAATTGAAAAAATAAAAAGCACACTTTCTCACCTATGGGGACTGTTTTATACACTTTTTTCGAAATAATAATAAAAAAATGTTCAAAATCGGTTTTGAGTCAACGAAGTAAACTTTGGTGAATTTTTAGCGTTTAGAAAATGGACTATAAGGGAAATCAGGTAATATATTATAATCATTTACCCGTTGCATTTTTGCTCTAGAAGTGTATTAACTCGAGATATGCAAACTAGAATGTAATACCAACATTAGCATTCCATGTGCCATATTTGTTACACGTTTAAGAGGATGACTAGGGCTTATAGAAGAAGTAGTTCCACATTTATGTGGGTGTTATCTTGCAAGTTCAATAACAAGTTTTTTTCAATGTTTAAAAAATATATTATTTTAAAAATTTATATTTACGTTTTTCCCTCACATACAGACACTGGCCTTAATAATTACATTTTAATATTCAAGCTTTCATTCTTACAGGTTTAATAACTTAAACAAGTCTGTAACTCTACTTTTCAATAGTAGGTATAAGTTTAGCTAAGCAGCTAAATCACTAAAGACTCGTATGTAAGCAATAATTGTTAAACTAGAACTAGGACATACAGTTTCATGCATATCGGCTGACCTTACGTTTCCATGCAGCGTGAGAAAACAGTAGCATGGATTTTTCCTGTGACCCTCCCGAGCGGAGTTGGACGAAAGTTCGAAGGCTAAGCTTTTTTTGGCGATGATTCGCTGCAGTCACTGCTTGAAAAAATCTTAGAATTAATAATCGCATGCCGGCCGGTACTTTTTGCTCTCTAACTATAGAAACTAAATTGATTTATTTGTCATGGACGCAATTGTCTTCTGTGCGAACATGGCAACAAGCCAATTTAATATCAAAATACCATACCGATTCGATCATAAATCATTAATTTAAATGCTCTGGGAATAATAGAGCACTGGGCCAAATTCAATTATTATCGTCGTATGATCTCCTATGGAACGTAACTGCTGCAAATGGAAATGTACAAGTTCGGTGGTGTACATTTTGGGGCGCAGATCGATCATAAGTGGCGCACTTTTGAGGCACCGAAGGGAACGAGACATCCGGAAAAAGGAACCGGCGGAATACAAATGCGTTCGGTGAAAAATGAAAATGCAATGACTTGCGTCCTTCTGAATCGAAGGTCCGCACGTTAAGAGGCGTTACGAGCTGATGCCATGAAAGTATAAAAGAATTCCGTAAAAGTTCAATAAAAGCTGCTTAATCTTTACCGATAAAAAGTCGAGCAGCAGAAACTTGTCAGATATAGCGCTTGCTCGCCCTTTAGCCCTAAACTGTTCGTTTTAGCCGGAAATCGTGAAATAAAAGGTAACGACGGAGAACTTTTGCTTATTGAACGATGTCGTAAGAAAATGATCTTGGAGATTATATCGTGCCGACAAAACGAAAGGTTTCGTGCTACCAAACGGTTCACGGCAAGTCAAAATAATGACACGTTTTCCAAGAGAAAATTGCATGTAATTGACTAGACAATGTCAAGGAAAATTATAGAACATTCAGTGTATCGTTGACTACTGAGAAAATAAACAGTACCACACCTAAGCCCCATTTCTTTGTAACTTCGTGAACTAAAAAATCATAATCACACAATTTTATTTCTTTCAAATTGAGACAGCATAATTCATTCGTTTATAATTTTTTATATGGAAGCTATAACCAAAAAGGTACCCCAATAGTAATTTACGATGCAAGTAACATTATCAAGCTTTTTACATTACGAGAGAATAGTTTGAATGAACAAGCGACGTTAGGAGCAAGTTCTTTAAAATTCTCGAGTAATGTAGAAAGTAGATAACGTTACGTATATCGTAACACGGTTTATTTTATCCTAAAATACTAATCTTTTTAAAAAATAGGAAAACTGGTTATTAATGATACTTACAACAACGAGTGGTGGTATCACTAGTAAGATAAAAACTCAATACTGTATTGTTGTTAGTACTTCAGTGCTGTCAACATGTGATTATATGCTAATAAAGTATCGTTATGTTATTTTTCTTAACAACACTAGTGCTGTGAAACGCATCTTAACGCAACTCGTTGCTAAGGAGTTATTGTCATAATAACATAATAGGATAAATTAAAATAAAATTGAATAAATAATAGCCTCATAAACGACATTAGCCACAGTTTCGATTCTTTCCCGCTCGTTTAAGCTTATACATATTTTACATCGAAATAAAGGTCATATTTCTGTAGAAACAAAATTAACGTCGTATAAACCATTAAGAGAAGCAGCATATTTCAGCAGGGGTTGAATTTCTTATCCTGGTAGCTGGGTAAGTAGATAAAATTAGACCAAAATACTAAATGCCTACTTTCTTTTAACAAGTTAATATATGAAACCTTCTTTCGATAGACCAGTCGCCTTGTTATGTGCTTTTTCTGGTACGGTTATCAAATTAGTTACAGCTAACCTGTTACGCTTACGTGACGCTAATTTGAATTTTGTATGAACGTAGTTTTTTTTCCCTTTTCTAAGTACACAAATACAAAAGAGGCTTCTTTTTCAATTCAGGAAATGGTAAAAATGATATTTATTTTTGGAGCAAGATATCCGGGTTATGGAGACGGGAAATTTAGCATACACAAAACGAAAGGTTGCGTCAAACTGCTAATAATGAAGAAAATGAGATGACGTGATTGATGGTAGTGAAGGAAAGTTCAGATACTAATGCCTCGGACATTGCTTTAGAAGTTAGAATTTCGGAAAGGAGAGTAGGACGAATGCTGAAAAAGCACAAATATCATCCGTATCACCTTGAGCTACATCAAGAGCTTTACGAACATGATATTGAAAATCGAGTGTAATTGAATGCTTGACCAAATTCAAGAAGTTCCGAATATTTTAAACCGTGTTCTACATAGTTATTTACCGATGAAGCCAAATTCAAAAGCAATGGGTATTCGAACAGGTATAATATGAATTATTATGTCACAGTCAATTCAGATTGTATGAGAAGAATTGATAATACGTAGATGATCAGTGAATGTATGGGAGAAGAGCACTTAAACTTTCTGCAGCAATAACTTCCAAATTTAATCCCTTCCACGTTTTTACCAGTAGATGACTACTCAAACGAATGGAAAAGAGAGCTCGATTGGGAAATGGGGCCAGACGTCAAACCCCTAGACTTATACCTTTCGGCTTATCTTAAAGGCGAGGTATATAATGCAGCACCTACATATGCTGAAGATATGAAGGAAAGCATAGAGTTTTCTTTCAGAGATACAATAGGCGGGATTTGAAAGAAGTGCAACAAAACTCGATCGCAAGGCTACAATTATGTTTTTCGCTATAAGGGAAAATATTCAAACATATAATGTAACTAGATATGGTACTTTTGAGTGTTGGGTTTTTTGTAGTGCTAGCTTTATACTTAAACCTCTTTAATAAGGTTTTCAATTTTTTCCCCAGATGGTATATCCAGCTTTTTTTCCTCTCCTGAGGAGGGGAAATCTTCTAGAAGATGACCTCTTTGGGCATGCCGAATTCACCTGGAAAATGGTCTTCTACCCAGGCGCCTATCGAGCTAAAACCCCTCCTCGTTGGTACAGAAGAGGACACCCCGGAGCCGCCTAAGCATTACGACAGAGTGCCTTGTAATCCAATGTGTGGTTCAGTTTTGTGGACCTTTGTTTTTGCTTTGTGTATAGTGCTACTGTGTTACCTTAGTATTTTAATGATATTATTGTTCTCGTTGTTCTTGCTGACGACGCGCGTCTTTTTCCTTCGTTTTCATGATTTTTTTTTAAAGTTCGAAGGATATTGCACCTTAGCTGTTTCGATCGTAGCATGCAGTCTATTAAGTTGTCCTGTGTTGGTTCCTCTCTCATTATTATTTCAAGTTCCAGACGTAGAGTAGTGAGTCGCTCACAGCTAAATAGAGTGTGCGCCGGTGTGTCACTTTGGCCACAGTACTGGCATTCGTCAGTTTCGCGAATCTTCATGCGTTTTAAATAAGAGCCGAAATTTGCATGCCCAGTCAATAATTGGGTAAGATAGTATTCGATATCACCATGTGTTCTGGATACCCATGCTTCTATATTTGAGATGAGAGTTTTTGTCCACGCTGAGGTTGCTGTGTGGTCATTCCATCTGTTTTGCCATCTTGAAATTGTCTGTTGCCTTCTTTCTGAGTAGCACGTAAGTTGGTATTGTGTACGCTGCAGCTTACTCTTCCCAACTCATCGATGGGTGGTATTGCCGAGATGACATGCAAAGCCTCTGTAGGTGATGTCCTGTAGGCTGAGGTGACCCCCAGCAGGACCTTTCGTTGGTCTTTTTCCAAAATCCTCACATATTGCGATGGTATTTAGCCCTCAAATCGGCTCTGATTGCAGTACAAGCAAATAACAAATTAAATCATTAAAGCACAGAGTTGTACTAATGCAAGCATCTGAGAAAATTCACATAAATTGCCAAATCATATTAACACTGGTATAATTCGCCAATGAAATTGATTGTAATTGAATAGGCACAGAAATATGGAAGCTCAAATTCCGTGTATTGGGTTTAGCAATGTAATTTTAATCGTAATATAATAGATTTGCACAAACTAAAAACCGAATCTAAATTAATTAAGAATTGGCACAAAAAGTTCAAGTTAGACACAGCTTAAAAATGGAAGCGTAGAAAGTAAAGTCATTAGAGAATGGATAGCAAATGAACATTTTAATAAAGGTGGGAAAGAATGATCAGAAAAATAAGGCAAGGAACATAGAAATGCCAGTCTTGTCATTTATGATATGAAAATACAAGACTTGGGGATTTGAAGAGATTGCAATGGCAAGAAATTAGATGGAATTCAAATAAGCAAGAAATTAGACAATGTTGGTGGATTAAAAAACTAGTCAGTGCAGTGATAAACAATGGGCATTTAGAAATAAACAATTCCAAAAGATAATAATTTTAGTACATAAGAGTTTGTAAATAACTGATAAAATTTGTTAAAATTAGATTATAAGTTATGTTTTTGTACCTGGTTGATTTCCTACAATTCAAATCTGTAGACAGTGTTTTGTCAGGAACGACAAGGGAGAGCGATTGTTTTCAATAAATTGGTGAAAGTGCTTGGTTTTTGCTCTATCTTTAATTATCAAAATTTAATAGAAAGCATAAAAGTATTAAAAAATAAATAGCACCATCGTAATCAGCGAATTCGAGTGTATCAGCACAATTGGAGGCAAGAGATTCCTGGTATTTGAGTTTTTGGCGTTCCGAGGCGACGACGGCAGCCACGGCTTGGAGGCGATTTCCCGCAGCATCAATCTGCAGCATCGTGAGAAGGCATAGGGTGTCAGGATTCTTCCGGCAGCTCCACACATCAGGCCAGAACATAATCCAGCATCACGAGCAGCCCGGGGAGCAAGATTACAGCCAGATTCACCATCAAAAGGGGGTCCCGAATCTACGAAAGTGAGGTTAGTGAATTGTCCAATTTTGATCTGCCCGATCGGTGTGAAAATTTGAGCATACGTTAATTACGACCTGGAGAACACGAAAATCGTAACAGTTCCCGTGGATGGCGAGGTATTTTCCCAGGATTTTCAATTAAAATCGTCAATTGGAGGCACCAAGAAACAAATGCGAATACGGCGTCCTTTTTAAGAATGCACCAATAGCTAACGATCTGGAAAAACAAAAGATTGCCTAGAAGCCGCTTGAAGGCAATTATTCAAAATCTTACCAGCAAAATTTGTTCATTTAATTGTTGATAAATCAATTTCACACGCGAGCTGAAAATAACTAGAACTTGTTGTGATAGATTTGACGTACAAACGGCACATTACGCCTACATTTCAGGTCAATATGCCTACTTTTCAGAGGCGTACCGTAGAATTTTAACTTGGAAAGTCAGGAACCCAACACCCGAGATTTTGAGTTTTAATTTCATGTTTCTATTTAAAATTGAGCTAGCGAAGTTAGGAAATCAGATGAATGGATTAGAAAAAGGGCAAACTACCATAAGAGTAATTCTCAATTTTGGCGTACCCAACGAAATTAATTAATCAGTTAGTTTGATTTAGCAAGTGGTAGAATTAAATTAAATATTGTGTGGTGACTCTTTTTATTTATCACATTAATTATAAACATACAAATATTATACGTACAGGGTCATTGCACAAGTTAAATGGCGCCCAACGCTGCGGCAAAGAAAAATTGAAAATTAATATAACGTGTAGGCTTGTAAAAACTAAAAATAAACCACGTATTGGGCTATTACAAAATTAAATGGTCGCCTAATTCATGGGCTTTTTATAAATTCACTAGGCACTCAATTCTGTTAAGGAATTAAAGTAATTAAATAAATTGACAGACAATAGGTAGGTGGAAGTTATTAAGATTTAAAATTTTGAAAAGTTTTATTTGTGTGGGTGTTTTGTCTGTGGGTGTGAGCACTCAAATTCTATCTGTATCACGTATCAACGAAAAATCGAACACATGATGACTCGAAGACAGCAAAAGAAAAGTGAAGGGGAAGAACAGCAAGCCGAAGAGGTTACGGAGGCACAAGAGCCACCGACCGAACAACAAACACAGGGTGATCAGCCCGAAACACAACAGCCGCAAACGTCAAAACAAACACAGGAATTAAGTGGGATTATGGAAGCTATAATACAAATGAGGAAGGAAGCAGAGGAAAGGGACGAAAAGAGCAGGAAGGAAGCAGAAGCTAGCAGGAAGGAAGCAGAAGCTAGCAGAAAGGAAGCACAGGAAAGGGACGAAAAATTACAACAAATACTCACCGACAAAATACAAGAGCTCAAACAAGATGCCGAAAGAACGGTGCAGAAATTGGAACAAGAGGCAGCGGAAAGAGAGAATAGGGCAGAACAACATGCAGAGATCCTGGTCAAAGCGGTAAAAGAAAAATTGGATAAGAATAAAGAAGAAGTACAAGCAAAAATAGACGGGTTAGAAAAGAAACTCGAGGATTTCAAAGAAACGATGAAGGCGGAAATACAACAAGAAGTCTTGCAGAGGGTTGATGAAAGCCTGAAAAGAAAGGATGAAGAAATTGAAGATAAAATTTTAGCATTACAAATAACAACACAGGAAAGGCTGGTTCAACAACAGGATGAAACAGACCAGAAGCTAGATACGTTAAAAACAAGTGCAGAAGAAAAATTCAAGAAAGCAGGCGAGGAAAGGAAGCGAAATGCAACAAAGATCACTATAATAGACAACCGACTTACAAGGGAGTTACAAGGGATTAATGAAAAATTAGAACATACGCAAGAATACCCGGTTAGTGCGGCACCTCCTAGCTTCAGCACAGAATTTATCCCGAAGTTCGAGGGGAGATACGGGGAGCTCCCGATGATTTTCCTAAGTAAGCTAGACGATATCATTAAACCAATAACGACTGAATGCAGACGGCTACAGGTAATCAATATGGCATTAAAGGGAAATGCTGAAGTCTGGCATAGCATCATAAAGTCCAAATATGCAACGTATGATGAATTTCGGGCACTCTTCGTGGAACAGTACTGGAGTAATTCCCATCAAGCTCAAGTAAGGACGGAACTAACATCGGGCAAGTACATCGATAAAGGAGGATCTCGCGAAATGTACATAATGCACCGTTTCAACAAGGCACAATACCTAACTCCGAAGTTGGCAGAAGAGGAAATAGTACAACACCTGTCACGACACCTTGAGGCTGAAATAACCAGAGCGGTGGCAGTCCAAAACGTCAAGACGTTGCGCGATTTGTTGGAAATTGTGCGAAATTATGACATGGCAGTTTACAATGAGAGAGGAGAAACACGGACAGCGAATCATCAAAATTCAAGTTATAAAAGAAAATTGGATAACACTTCAGAAAATAAATTTCGGCCAAATAACAATTTTAATAATAATAATCAATATAATCAACAAGACAGAAGAAACATGGGAAACTTTAATAGACCATACAATCAAAATAGGGGATATTACAATAATAATTGGGGTAACCAGAACAGGAATAATTTCAGAACGGGGGAAGATAGAAAGAACTATGACCAGCTTATTGCCGAACGTAATAAGAAGAGATGTCAAGAGATGGAGCAGGCACCAAATATCGACAGACAGTACGTCAACACATTATTTACCGAGCGAAACACAGATAGAGACAATGCAGAAAATTTGAACCGAATAGAGATAGCCGAGGTGCACGAAGAGCCTTCGGGGGGTAAAAAAAAACCCAATTTTTGTAAATATAGTTAGTAATAGTAGTTTTAAGTATGTTGCGAATTTTGCTATCACATGGGACAGAACGGGGGAATATTTACTAGAGGAGAACGAAGAATATACAACAAACTCGTGTTTACCATTTATAAAATTACAAATTTTAGACCAACAATATTATGCGTTGATTGACAGTGGTGCAATGGTTTCCTTAGTAACAGGAGGAAGTGATAAATACTCATATGAATAATTTAAGAAGCAACATTATAAAAGTTAACAAGATCGACCTTTTGTCCGCAACAAGAAGGAAAATTTCAACAACGAATAGGGTATTGGCAATAAAGATATGCATAAATGGAAAAGAATTTGATGTCCGATTTTATATTGTAGCAGCTTTGAACGTACAGTTTGTAATAGGTGTAGATATCATTCAGAAAGTAGGGATAAAAATTGATGGAATGCGAAAGAGCATCCAGATTGATGACATTATAAAGCCTTGGTCTATTGAGGATCACGAGCTAAGAAATTGTTGCCCAGCTGAGATAACAGCGGGAGACGATAAAATGAATTGTTGCCGAGCTAAGAAAGCCGGAGACGAAGTTATTATTATAAATAATTATGCGATAGGGGAAAGAATACTGGATGATAATCAGATAGAAAGGGATTTTATACAATATAAAGATATGATCATGGAAATAATCGAGAAAAATGAAGAAATATTAAACCAGAAGACCGGACAAGCGAAGAAATATTGCCACAAATTGTATGTCGACGAATCACAAGGTTTTAAATCCAAATCATATCCTATACCATTTGCACAACGCGAGAAGGTAAGACACGAAATACAACAAATGTTAGACGAGGGGGTAATAGAACGCTCTAAAACAAACTTCGTTAACCCAATGGTGGTAGTAAAAAAAAACGACGGTAGTCTTAGATTATGTCTCGATGCACGTAAAATTAATCAGATTACGAAACCCCAATATGAAAGTCCGCAGACGATTGACGTTTTATTGAGTCAGATTTGGGACAAGAAAGTTCTATCGAAATTGGACTTGAAAAATTCATTCTGGTTGATACCGCTACATGAGGACTCTAGAAAATACACCGGATTCTGCATAGAGGGGGAAATTTTTCAATTCAAGGTGGTCCCGTTTGGTTTGACGACATCGTGCGCAGCTTTAGTGAGAGCTATGCAACAAATATTAAATAAATTCGACAGCTTTTGCGTGCATTACATAGACGACATTTTAATATTTTCAGAAGATGTGGAACAACATTTGGAGCACTTAAAATTAGTTATAGGTACTTTAAACAAGAACGGTTTGAAATTAAATTTGGCCAAGTGCCAATTCATGAAAAATAATGTAGCATATTTAGGCTATGAAATTAGCAACAAAGGGGTCACAATAAGTACAGAAAGAATAGAAGAAATAAAGAATTTGCCCCGTCCGAAAAATTTAAAAACGTTAAGAAGCTTACTTGGGCTGTTAAATTATTATAAGAAGTTTATAGCAAATTATTCTGACTTAACTTTGCCTTTGGTTGAATTACTGAGGAAGGAAACGAAATGGGTGTGGACTGAAGAAAGAGAGAAGGCGTTTAACAATTTAAAACAAAAATTCCATGAGGGATTGCTACTTAAATATCCAAATTTCAAAGAAAGCTTCATACTAAGGACGGACGCATCGGACATGGCAGTAGCAGCAGAACTTATACAGGTCCAAGAAGGAGTAGAAGTCCCGATTTGCTTTATTTCACGGATACTCAAAGGGTATGAGACGAGATACACAATTGCTGAAAAGGAGATGTTAGCCATTATCTTTGCAATCAACAAACTAAAATTCTATTTAACCGGAAACAAATTTTATATCGAAACCGACAATACAGCAATTTCTTTTATGAAGAACAAAACATTCAATAATGATAGATTATACAGGTGGGCGTTGTACTTACAACAGTATGACTTTGAGATCAGGCATAGGCCAGGAAACATGAATGTCGTAGCTGATTTCCTGAGTAGGAAGGATGCAGCGAATAGTAGAAAGCAAAAACAACTGATTATAGGGATAGAGAAGATTTATCAGCACGGAAGATTTTCAAAAGAAGAGCTGTTAACTAAACAAGATAATTTGGAACTTCAGCAGATTAGAAATTTGGTACAGGACAGTCCGAACCAAGAATATAAAGGTTTCAAAATTGTGGAAGGTTTATTGATAAAGGTATTGGGTGGTAAAGAGCTAATAGTCTTATGCAGAAACGATGTAGTCGACATTGTCAGGGAAATTCATCTAACTTTTGGACATTGTGGAGGAAGGAAGACTTGGCTAATATTTCGCGAATGTTTTTACACAAAAAACGATTTAAAATTCATCAAACATTTTACAAATTGCTGTCAAATATGCCAGTTAGCCAAAGAAAAGAACCATACAAATCAGAACATAATAAAAAGTATTAGAGTCAACGAACCTTTGGAATTAATTGCAATAGATTATTTGGGAAACTTAGTACCGGGACAATTTGGATACAGACACATCTTAATAATGGTTGACGCATTCTCAAAGTACATAAAACTTTATCCAGCCAAATACAGTAACACCGAACACGTTATCAAGTCTATAGAAAAATATCAACAAGAAGTGGGAACTCCGAGGAAAGTGCTAGCAGATAATGCAAGTTATTTCAAGAACGCAAGATTAATCAACAATTTGGAACATAAGGGGATTAAAACTTACTTTTGTAGCATACGACATCCGCAATCGAATATCGCAGAGAGGTACATCAAAGAAGTGATAAAATACCTAAAAATCATGACTCATGAGCACCATAATAGATGGGTTCAGTACCTGCCAAAGGTGGAAGACTTCGTGAACAACGTACCAAATATTGCAACGGAGATAAGTCCGGTAACCCTATGCAAAAGCATAATACCTGCGAGACCATGGAGGCCAGAAGAAGATGCAACAGGAATAAACGAACTTTTAGAACAAGTAAGAGAACGAGTTAAGAAAACTCAGGACCGTTACGAAGAGAAGATAAATCGCAAAATTAAGAAGCGAATGAAGTTTAAAATTGGGGATCGAGTCAAAATAAAAAAGCTCAAGGTAGCTGATCGCAGAGAGAAGATCTGTGCGAAATCTTTAAACGCCTATGAAGGACCTTACAGGGTACATAAAATTCTAAGCAATGAAAATACATACAAACTTATCAATGAAACAGATAATAGAGTAAGGGGTCGTTTTCATATCTCGGCGATACACCCATATTTGGAAAATATAATTTAGAATAGATTAGTTATAGGACCAATGTTGTACCACACACAATAGTTTAGTTAGAATAGGAGATAGGTTAGGCATTTTAGTAATTTAAGGTAGGATAGTAAAGCATCAAATATCAAATGAGACTGATTAATGATAACAGTTCGAAAAAAAACAATGAATAATTTTGTGTGAATTAAAATAACAACGCATTACAATCTACTAAGGATATTAAAAAGAAAACATGCGTAGTGATTTTAATTAACAAAAATTAGGGGGAATTTCATGCGATGGTATTTAGCCCTCAAATCGGCTCTGATTGCAGTACAAGCAAATAGCAAATTAAATCATTAAAGCACAGAGTTGTAATAATGCAAGCATCTGAGAAAATTCACATAAATTGCCAAATCATAATAACACTGGTATAATTCGCCAATGACATTGATTATATTTGAATAGGCACAGAAATATGGAAGCTCAAATTCCGTGTATTGGGTTTAGCAATATAATTTTAATCGTAATATAATAGATTTGCACAAACTAAAAGCCGAATCTAAATTAATTAAGAACTGGCACAAAAAGTTCAAGTTAGACACAGCTTAAAAATGGAAGCGTAAAAAGTAAAGTCATTAGAGAATGGGTAGCAAATGAACATTTTTAATAAAGGTGAGAACAAGAATGACTAGAAGAATAAGGCAAAGAACATAGAAAAGCTAGGCAAGTCATTTATTACATGAAAATACAAGACTTGGGGATTTGAAGAGATTGAAATAGCAAGAAATTAGATGGAATTCAAATAAGCAAGAAATTAGACAATGTTGGTGGATTAAAAAACTAGTCAGTGTAGTGATAAACAATGGGCATTTAGGTGTTATAAAAATCAAGTGGCGCATTAAAAAACATTGAGAAATAAACAATTCCAAAAGACGATAATTTTAGTACATAAGAGTTTGTAAATAACTGATAACATTTGTTAAATTAGATTATAAGTTATGTTTTTGTACTTGGTTGATTTCCTACAATTCAAATCTGTAGAGAGTGTTTTGTCAATAACGAGGAGGATAGCTTTTGTTTGAAATAAATTGATGAAAGTGCTTGGTTTTTGCTCTGTCTTTAATCATAAAAATTTTATAGAAAGCATAAATTGACATAAAAATAAATAGCACCATCGTAACCAGCGAATTCGAGTGTATCAGCACAATTGGAGGCAAGAGATTCCAGGTATTTGAGTTTTTGGCGTTCCGAGGCAGGTTCGGCAGCTGGCGAATTCCTGCGACATCAGCGAGCAGCATCGTGGGAAGGCATAGGGTGTCAGGATTCTTCCGGCAGCTCCACACTTCAGGCCAGAACATAACCCAGCATCACGAGCAGCCCGGGGAGCAAGATTTCAGCCAGATTCATAACAACGAAGCCCAGCTACGACAACCAAAGTGAGGTTAGTGGATTTTAAAATTTCGACTAGCGCAATCGGCGTGAAAATTTGGGCATACCTTAATTACGACCTGGGGAACACGAAAATCATAAAGGTTCGTGTGGATGGCGAGGTATTTTCCCAGGATTTTCAATTAAAATCGTCAAGTGTAGCCCCATAAAACAAAATGCGAATACGGCGTCCTTTTTAAGAATGCACCAATAGCTAACGATCTGGAAAAACAAAGGAATACATAGACGCCACTTGAAGGCAATTATTCAAAATCTTACCATCAAAATTTGTTCATTTAATTGTTGATAAATCAATTTCAAACGCGAGCTGAAAATAACTGGAACTTGTTGTGATAGATTTGACGTACCAACGGCGCATCACGCCTACATTTTAGACATTCTGCCTACAGTTCAGAGGCGTACCGTAAAAATTTTAACTAGGAAAGTTTAGGAACCCAAGACCTGAGTTTTTGAGTTTTAATTTCATGTCTCTGTTAAAAAAATTGAGCTAGCGAAATTAGGAAATCAGATGAATGGATTAGAAAAAGGGCAAACTACCATAAGAGTAATCCTCAATTTTGGCGTACCCAACGAAATAAATTAATCAGTTAGTTTGATTTTGCAAGTGGTAGAACTAAATTAAATATTGTGTGGTGACTCTCTTTTTATTTATCACAGTAATTATAAACCTACAATTATATTACGTTAAGGGTCATTGCAATATATCAAATTCAGAAATAAATATCAAAATTAAAGCTAAATTAAAAAAATTAAAACCATGGATGACAAATGGTATATTAAATTCCCTACGAACTAGAGATAAGTTAAGTAAACAAGTCCTACGTAATCCTGATAACAATCAGCTTCTCAGATATTATCGAAAATACCGGAATTTTTTAACCAACCTAATAAGAATCACGAAAGAAAATTATTATAGAAATAAATTGGGGTGAGTGGACGGCAATCTAAAAGAAAGTGGGAATTGATAAATCTAATTCCTCAATTAGTGATGGGTGTATTGGTTCCGTAACTGATGACGTTGACGAACCAATAACTGATGATAAAGAAAAAGCCAATCGCTTTAACAAATATTTCCAGAATGTTGCAATTGATATTGCGAAAGAAATAAATAAAACTGATAACATCCACTAACCTGAAAAACATTATCCAAATTCAATTTATTTAACACCGGTTACCGAAAGTGAAATTGAGAAACAAATCAAAACACTAAAAAGCACTCACTCCTCTGATCTAAATCATATTTCTAACTTGTTAATAAAAAAGATCTACACACATAACAAAACCAATGGTGCACATTGTCAACTTATGTTCCAATGGTGGAAAATTTTCCGCTATATTCAAAACTGCTTTAATTATTCCTAGCTTTAAAGCAGGTGATAAAGACAAAGTTTGTAATTACCGTCCAATTTTACTCACAAGCAGTGTGAGTAAAATTATTGAAAAATGCATTAAATTCCTCGAAAAATTTGACATATTAGCTCAAACGCAATATGGATTCCGTAACAATCGTAGTACCAACAATGCAATATTTGATTTAAACAAAACCTTATACACAAATTTGGATTATAATAAAAAATAACCCTAACAGTGTTTCTTGATCTTGCGAAAGCGTTCGATACAGTGTCATATCGAGTCCTCTGCCGCAAACTAGACAATATCGGAATTAGAGGATTAGCGAATGATTTGATAAAATCTTATTTGGAAAATAGAAGTCAAATAGTTACAGTTAAAGGAGTGAACAGTGGTAAATTGTAAGTTAAAATGGGAGTCCCACAGGGCACTGTATTAGGGCCTATAGTCTTTCTCATTTATATAAATGGTCTCATTAAACTTGAAATCGATGCTAAAATTATTTCTTTCGCAGATAACACTGCGGTAGTTTTGCGCCAAATAGCTGGGATGAATTATTGCGGACGGTAAAGCATGGTATGGTAGAGAAGATAAATCAGTTGGACTATGATTTATTGTCACTAAATTTATCTAAAACTAAATTCATTTGCTTCTCGCTAACAAACTTAAGGGAGCAACTTCTAACTAAAATCAATATACACTCACTAAGGTGTTTGAAGAAATTGAATTGTAGATGTACTCAAACCATAGCTTCAGCGAAACAGGTAAAATACCTAGCAATTATTATTGACTCCAATTTACGTTGGAAATGATGATGGATTAGTAATTAGAATTAAGAAAACTATATACAAATTCAAACTGCTCAAAATATTCTTCAAATAATTATAATAAAAATAGTTTATGCTGCTATTGTTCAATCACTAATTCAGTATGGCATTATAGGCTGGGGTGGGGTTGCTAACTGCTATCTGTATACATTAGAAATTTTACAGAGGGAAATTTGAAAAATATTATTTCGTAAAGATTACACATTCCACACTGATCAATTATACTCAGAAGCTACTAAATTGTCGGTTAGACAGCTTTACATAAAGACATTAGCATTATTCTCATACAAATATAAACAATTTCTCATTTTTCTCCATGGGCACGATACAAGAAATAATAGTAATCTAACACTTCTAATTCCTAGAGTATTTAAAACTCATTCATAAAAACACGCCTTATACCTATGCCCTAAATTGTACAACTATATTCCAGTTGAAATCAAAGTATGTAGTTCACTCAACCTATTTAAATTAAAAATTGGGTAAGAAGAATGGGATTGGATTATTAATTATGTGACCAAAAGAGTTTTGTATCTTATTCTAAGTAGAAGTAATTTGTAGCTATAAGAGAATTTATTTTCCAGTTACAATTAAATAATCTGTACATTATTGAACAATAAATAAAATAATAATAATAATAATAATAAAAACTTGTTTTTGATGCTGCTTTCATGAACTGCATTTGCACCATGCATTATAGTCACGTTTTCTGCTTGAGAGGCCTTTGGAAATGTGCATAATGTTGTACTTCGTTGAAGGTTTAGGTTATCTGAAACGATGATAATGTCGTGATGGTGCAAATTATAGTCAGTATAGAGAGCAGATTTGTGGATCATGGATCATTTTATGTTGATTTCGAATGCTTCGATCCTCGTAGATTACCTAGAATTACACACAGTATGCCGGTAAACTCGCAGAATTTGTGAAATGAATGACGTTTGCCAAACTGTGTCCTCAGTTATCAAAAGGAAATTTTGCAAACGTTTATAAGACAGCTAAAGCTAAAGACTATGATCAAAATGAACAAGGAAAATAAAGTGCAAAAAGTCTTGACATTGACGACTTGAAGATGAAATTCCTTTGGAAAATCCAGCCCCCGCCTATACCTATAATCATATTACCAAATATTCAGCTTCGGCCTAGCACATTAAATTTTGAACACTCGGTAATAAAAAGGACGGATAAACATCTAGCGTGCACAACAGCACGACGGTTATTGCCCAGTAACCAATCTATCTCTAAGCGAAATTTTCAATGGCAACTCAGTTTCAATCGGTGGATGGGTGGGTACAATTGAAAACAATTAACCAAATCCCAAAATATGTATAAAGTCTAATTTAAGCGCCAGGTTTGACAAAGCCCCAAAGAAATAAAAACTCTACAATTCAGTATTTCAAACCTAATATCTAGAATCGCACGAGATGCAACGGTTCTGGGTTTCCATATAGTGGGAAGGACGCGATCGGTCCTTTAGTACAACGTTGCGCATAGCGGGAGCCTTCGCGTTATCGGGCAACTATGCCCCGGATAGATGCAACGTATGATAGCGCTTAAATAAGAGAAGCACAAATTTAATAAATTTTTAATCTTTGTCTTATAAATTTATGCAGATGCTAGCGTTACACTGGTAGGGTATGTAATGAATAACAAGTAAAAATAATTATGAAAAGTATAAACCATAAAATTAGAAATATTAATCAAAGTGTTCTTAGCACTAATATTTATTATACGAATTATAATTAAGAGACTATATATTATTCGATTTTCAGAGCTAGATGACTACATTTGTCTTAAATAACAATAATTACCAATGCTTCCTATATTACTGTAAAATAAGTAAAAACTTTTTATGTGTAAGGGTATTCAAAACAAATGCGACAACTAAATAGTGGTTCACTGCCCTAGCTTTCCAAACGCGAACGTACGCCTAGAAGTCATTGCCTTTCTTTGTAGAAGCATATCATCGACAAAATATTAAAGTTAGTACTTAAAAATTGTTTTCAGAAACTATAAAAGTACACAAGAAAAATAACAATTAAAATAGCTATTAAGAACTGCAATGGACCAATTCGTGTAGTCACCCTATATATACATATATTTCATATCTTTTTTCATATACTGTCAGAAATAAGGCTGAACCGTATTTCTTATATGTATTAATTATGTTAGCACGCGCTATAAGTGTCTCGCGAGTGTGGGAGTGATTTTGCAAGGCAGCAGATTCCCAGCAGTGGAGTTATGTATAGAACAAAGCTTGTGATGCTCGGGGAGCAAGGAAACTGAGGCAGTCGCGACAAAAACTAGCGACTCGTGCGTGTGCCCTTCCTCATTAACTAAGATACGACGCGTGCTAAGGCACTAAAGTGCACAAAATAGTGAGTTGTTGGCCTACATTATTCGCCGCCGCCACAAAGAGATTCCTAAGTGGGAACAGAGACTACGAAGGTTTGCTGCATCTCCCATAGAAGGAAGCCGTTGTCGTAACGCCACCGAGGCATCGCTCTTTTCAGGTTCGGAAACACTTGGGAGCAACTAAATGCAAGGTCAGTTGCTAGTTAAAACTGCAATACGAAGTAAAGAAGAGATTGCAACATTTTGACAATTGTTTCAATGAACAATTGCGACTTCGTGCCCAAGATAACGGGGAATTACCCGTAATCAGTATGCAGTCAGTGCGTTATATGCTGACAAAGCGTGTCGCTTGATTTGAACGTTATAAAGCAGCGTTCATAGCATAGCGCTTCCAACAACAAGCGCATTTAAAGAATGGACAGCTTCGCCTTTAGTGTATTTGTGCGCAAAAGTTAAATACATTTCGCACTATCAGAGTTTGACTTTGCGTCGACAGTTGAACATTCGCGCACTCTAAGGTGTTTTCATGCACGTAGCGTCTTTTTATATAAATAGAGTGTATTTTTACATGTATTTTTATGTAATAACGCGAGTAGAAAGAGCTTTTGCTCGTAGATAATTAAAGTATAGTTGACATCTTTACTGTATGCTTGGACGCCGTTTAGTCTTGGTGTCTTATGTACACGTATTTTCTTGTATTTGTGTTTTTCTTTTACATTATATATCTTTTTATGTAAACTGTTGGGTTTTTTTGCTAGCAGTGTTTGCGTGCATAGTTTCAGCATTTCAGGTGACAATGAGCAAATATAGAACAATCTTACCTTACCCTTAGGCGGATTGACGATGTTAATAGAGTTTTATGTCTCTACGACTGTTTAAGCTAGCAAACGCAGGGCAATATAAATTAATAGTACAGTAGAGTATAGGGCTGAATATAAGTACTGTAAGAGTAGAGCCTTTGGGGCGTTATATCTTACATAAATATGCTCATATATACTAGTTGAAATAAAACGCGTGTTTGCTTTATGAACCAATATAATGAACTGTTTATAAATTTGTTTTAGGGTCGTTGCCTACACAATATGTCTCTGGCAACTATGATCCGTAACATTACTTCTCCCCAAAAGAAGAGGGAGGGAGGCCAGGTAGGAAAACTAATATAACCCCGTATGAGAGTAACAGGATTATATTTAGCTACAAAACCTCCTGGATCTTTTCAACAATCCTTAAAAACTAATAACAATAACTCATAACAATAAATAATAACACACACTACACACGTCCCTGGAGATATCTTGTTGGGCGTCGGACTCCATCTACTTCGCAGATGTAAGCTGAAAGAAATGAAAAAAAAAGGAAGCGTGTATAAAAATAATATTAACGTAACCAAAAAAATAAAATAAAACAAAAATAAAATATATGAAAGCATGCAAGCATACGCTAATCTAGAAAGTAGGCAGGTTTCAGCCTGTCATAGCTGACTGTTCTGCTGATACCTTCCAGCGACATGTATTTTTCAGAACGGTGTGCAATTTTGAAAATCCCTAGATAATTGGGTTTGATGCCCCTAGCATGCGTGCTGTTTCTGAGATACACGTGTGTGCATGTTTCCAGATCTTTATTAACGTGAGTACTAGTAGTGGGGTAGTTTTTTGTGAAGAAATATTTTTGCTTTCCAATTGATTGTTTCAGATTGATTACGAATGATGACATTATTGTATCTGATGGTTGAGTGAAGTGATTCTCATCGAAGAAATCATTTGGTAATGGAAGAATTGTACCGTATAACATTTCTGCTGGGGATGCTTGCAGGTTTTCTTTGATGCTGGAGCGTAAAGAAAGTAAAATCCACGGAATGTTGTCTGGCCAGGCATTAATGCCTGTTGCGGTGATTGCATTTTTTAAGGTACGATTGAATCGTTCAACGATTCCCTGGCTGATTGGATGGTATGTGCTTGAACGGATGTTTCTAATTCCTAAAACGGACATGAAATCTAACCATGATTTCGAAAGGAAAACGGGAGCATTATCATTAGTTAGAAATTTTGGTATGCCAAAACGGGCAATCCAAACTTGTGTTATTGCTAAAATAATTTCATCTGCAGTTGCGTATTTTAACGGAATCGCTTCAGGCCAGCGAGTAAAACGGTCAATTATAGTTAAAATGTATTTGTATTGTTGCGATTGGGGAAGGTGAATTAAATCGATGTGTAGGTGTTGGAAGCGGAACTCCGTTTCACCAAATGGATAGAGTATAGGTTTTGAAGTTTTGGTTACTTTAACTGCTTGACAGGAAGGACATGTATCCACCCACGTTTTCACATCCTTGTGCATGGATGGCCAGATATAACGTTTAGTTATTAATTTCCTAGATGAGCGAACTCCGGGATGAGATAACTGGTGGATTGAGTCGAATATTTGACGGCGGAAAGATCGTGGAACGAACGGTCTTTGTGTGCCCGTAGAAGTTTCAACCCAAATAGGAGTTCCTTTTAATGAATTTGTTTTGGCAAAAGATAAATTTGGGTTTGACAATAAGGCTTCTAAATCAGGATCGTCTTGTTGAGCTGTTGCTAAATCATCGAAATCGATCGTATTTTGTAGACCAACGAAAGAAACCCTGGTTAGAGCGTCTGTTGGTACTGTAAGAGTAGAGCGTTTGGGGCGTTATATCTTACATAAATATGTTCGTATATACTGGTTGAAATAAAACGCGTGTTTGCTTTATGAACCAATATGAGCTGTTTATAAATTTGTTTTAGGATCGTTGCCTACACAATATGTCTCTGGCAACTATGATCCGTAACATTACTCTCCCCCAAAAGAAGAGGGAGGGAGGCCAGGTAGGAAAACTAATATAGATATTATTACAGAAGGTTGCGTGTTCAAATCACGTCGGGGTCACCAATTGTAAGAGTAGAGCCTTTGGGGCGTTATATCTTACATAAATATGTTCGTATTTACTGGTTGAAATAAAACGCGTGTTTGTTTTATGAACCAATATAATGAACTGTTTATAAATTTGTTTTAGGATCGTTGCCTACACAATAAGTCTCTGGCAACTATGATCCGTAACAGTACGTTATCTGTACCTTTGACGTGTTGTATGTTTGAACAGAATTGGGAAATGCATTGTAACATTCTTAATTCTCGAGGTGAGTGGTCACCTGTTGATTTAGTAATTGCGAAAGTGAGAGGTTTGTGATCAGTAAAGATAGTATATTGTTTACCATCAGTATAATATCGAAATTTTTTAACTGCGAAATATATAGCTAACAGTTCTCGTGAGAATACGCTACATTTTTGTTCTGCGGAGGTTAATTTTCGCGAGCAAAAAGCGAGTGGTTTCCACATCTTATCCTGCCATTGTTGCAAAACACCTGCGATAGCATTGGAAGATGAATCAGTCCATAAACTGATTTCAGCGTTTGGTATAGGATGAACTAATAAAGTGGCCTTTGCCAGAGCTAACTTGATTGAGTTAAACGTTTCTAACTGAGAAGTGTTTAAATGAACCGGTTTATCGGTTGCTTTCCCAGCGATCACTAGTGAAATTAACGGTGCGATTAGACTTGAGCAATTGGGAATGAATTTATAGTAATAAGTGATCATTCCTATGAAATTTCGGAGTTGACGTTGAGTAGTCGGGGGCGGAAATGAATTGATTGCATCCACCTTTGACTCCTGAGGTTTGATTCCCTCTTTACACACAGTGTATCTCAAGAAATTTAAGTTAGGGGCACCAAAACCACATTTATTTATGTTAAGTAACAAACCATAGTTTACTAATTTGGCGAATACTTTTTTGATATGTTGAATATGTTCTGATCTGTTAGCGCTAAAAACTAGGATGTCGACTAAATAACAAAAAACAAAACTCATCCCTTCAAAAACTTCCGACATGAGAGCCGACCAGCTACTCTGAGCGTTCCGTAATCCAAAGTTCATTCGTAGGTATTTATAGCTACCCAACGGTGTTATTATGGCTGTTTTATCTGTATCCTCAGGAGCAATTGGTATCTGATAGTACGCATTTTTTAAGTCTAGTTTTAAAAAGATCGTTGAACCATGAATTCTGTAGGTAAAATCTTGAATAAATGGTATAGGGAACCTGTCGGGGATTGTGACGCTGTTTAAAGGTCGATAATCACCGCACACTCTGTAGCTACCGTCCGCCTTCTTCGGCAAATGAATGGCTGCTGCCCAAGGGCTTGTTGCTCTTTGTATAATGCCTGATTTTAATAACTTTTGCAGATGCTTTTCCAGAAATGACAATTGCTCAGGATTCAAACGTCTGCATTTAGTAAAACGAGGAGGTACTGTCGTGATAATTCTATGTATGACCTTATGTTTGACAGGTGCATTGATATTAAAATCGTCAAGCAATTCCGGAAACTGTCGCAATAGACATTTATATTCTTGTTCAATAGAACCAGGAATATTTTTGTTTGGTGAAGATGCTGGTTGTATACTGTGTTGATTGTTGTGTGGTGAGGATTGTTGATGACTGAATATCTGTGAATGGTTACTGCACGAACCGCTCATAGGAACAACATGATGACTTGGTGTTACTGGATGATAGGCGATTTGAGTTGGAATTGAGTGGTAAACATCAAATGGTTCGGATCTAGAAGCGTGCAAATGAGGCAGCTGCGCATGCTTCCCCTTTTGCAGACAAGCGACCGATGTATACAGTTGAGGCTGCGCTTGTGCAGTTGGAATCGCAGCAATCGGTGGATGAGTGGTTGGGTACGATATAAGCGTGTGCGCTACCGGTGTCCCTCGTTGTATGCACGCTTGCCGTTGTGCAGCGATCGGTACCTGTATACCTACAGGAGGTATACCTGAAGAAGGTTGCAGATGAATGAGGTTGTTTGAAGTTGGTCCATTCATGTATGTTGATGGTGGAACAAGCATGTCCGAAACTCGCCGATGATCGTGCGATGCCCACTGTAATGAAGGGGCTGTGTTACACGACGTAGGGGGCGAATGTGCAGGATGCATGACTGCAACTGGTAGCAGCATGTTCGAAAACTGCGGACGGACGGGTGTCAATGCAGTAGCGCGAACTGTACAGAAGCAAGACCGTCCATGCATGTTGAAGACGGTGTATGTGCCGCGGTTGGGTAAAGCTGCTGCTGCTGGAAGACCGGTAGCGGTGAGCACTGAATAACTGGACAAGGAGGTTGGGGATATGCAGATTGCATCGAAGGAATCGGTGCATGTGTATCGGTTGGGTACAGTTGCTGTACGACCAGTAACGGTGCGCGTTGAATAAGTGGATAAGACGGCTGCAGATGCAGATTGCATCAAAGGAATCGATGGATGACGAAATTCGTGTTGATCAATTCGAGTCGGCCCGCGCCGTTGCGGGTGCATAAGCTCGGGTGTCGATATGCACGTGGACTGAGATAAAACACGCTGTGTTGATTCGTTTGCAATGTGCATCGCATCAGGTATACGGACCGTCGTTGGCCATGGATGTTGCCATCTTTGATGAACATAGCCCGCTGTTGGTTTTATGTCACGTGTCTGTACGGCGAATTTGGATGAAGGAGGCTCTCTTTGATGAATAGACCCTACCTGGTAGAATTCTACGTGGTGCGGGTGTACATCGAATTTTGTCGGACTGTTATAAGAAATTGAATCGAGTGTGTTGCGAATCTGATGTTGCTGAACGGGTTGATTGCCGTGCTCTTTTGAGTGATGAGGCATCCGTGCAGGCAAAGGTGCAACTGTTCTATCTTTGAAATTAATAACTAGTTCAAAGAATTGAAGAAAATCTAATCCTAAAAGGGGCAAATCGACATCTAGTACATAAAAGGTCCACTCAATTGGTCGTGGAAATATGTTAAACGACAATTTAAGTGCTACTGTTCCTTCTATAAGTAAAGGGAACGAATCTGCCATTAATACTTTCCTTTTAGGGACAGTATTGACACAGTCTAATAATTTACTAGTAACAAGTTGCCTTGGTATAACTGACAAAAAACAGCTTACTCTACATATTACAACTACTTTGAAAGTTAGATCTAGTAACTTTTTTTTAAATAAACACATCACACGTTATGCTTAAATTAAAGGTACTAAGTAAATATAAATTTTGTTTAATCCTGTCTTACCCTGTTGTAGATCTTGACCAAGTTTTAATCCTGCATAAGGTGGTAAAACAGGGCTCAATTGTGCAAGTAATACAAGGCAAAGCGAAAAATAGTTTCAAGCTATCTTTGATAGCAGAAAAAAATTTACAGTGAGCTGTAAGATCTTCAATGATTATATTTTCAGCTATTTGAGATCGAGTTAAATAGTCTGCCCAAATATTTAATTTGCTTTCCAAATTTTCGATGTCATAGAGATCCCCAACCTTAGCTACGAAAGATTTAACAACCAAGGAACGCATATTTTTTGTATATTAAATAAAGAGACTATGATTTCATGTTCTTTTGAAAACCTAGTTTTTAAGCAAAAATTAAATGATCTAAATATGGAATAAATACAGATTTTCTAGAGTAATCTTCAGTTGAATCGGATTCATAATTAGATCTATGCATTTGTCGACCGCAAAGCCGTGGTTTATATACCTTCTATATTAAGCTTCTCACAATTAGATAACAAATTTGAATAAAAGTCTGCTAAAGTTGTATCAACCTCTAGGACAGGGACATTGATCAACAGAATTGGGATAAATGGGATTGAGTCATTGACCCATTGAATACTGTTGCGGCCTGGTGTCATATTACGTGATTGTAATTTGTTACGCGGTTGCCTTGTTCATATTAAAAAAAAAGACCTACGAAATTCTCAGTGGGGGCCATGGCCCCCTCTGGCCCCCACTTGCGAGCGCCCATGTGTGTTAACCATGGGTTTAGAAAATTTTGCAATTTTAATAGGGGCATGAACGTTAAGTAATGTTTGCAAGTTATGATTTAGAAATTGAAATTTATCATTAATATTATTAAAACTATAAATAAGGTTTCATGGTATAGATTCAAGCTGATAATTAAAAGTGGCAATATCAAAATGTTCAAAATATCTGTACTTTCGAATAGAGACCGGAGATAACTCGGATTCAACTAATATTTTGCAAAAGGTAAGTGAATGATCTGCTAGATCCTCGACTTCTTTAACACCTGACTCAATTACAAAATTTTTATTAGAGACAATTATTATATCTAACAACGTTTGTGATGTTGATGGAATACGTGTTGGTTCTGTAATGATTTGGTTAAGTTTAAAGGTAGCGCAAAAATTCAGAAAATATTTTGATTGAGACGTATCATGAATAAGTAAATTAATATTAAAATCACCAGTGCAAATTATTTCATCACAGTAAGTTATAATTTTTGAATAGGATTTTTCAATTACCTACTTAAAAAATTATTGATTTTAATCCATTCAGGACGATAAGCTACTCCGATTTCTATATTTTTCTTGTTTAAATTGATTTGTATTCAAGGCTGCTCACATATATCACGTGTAATATTAACAGTTTTATAAATCAGTTCAATACCTACATAAAGAGCTACTCCGCCACCTCTTTTGCCTGTTCTGTCTTTTCAAATCAAGGAATAGCCATCAATTAAAATAGTCTCGTCCCCCAAAATCGCTGATAACCACGTCTCCATCACCGTGTTAAATTTGTAGTTGTTATTTGCAATGTATTCTCTAAAAATACCAATATGAGCAGGTAACGATCTAATATTAATATTGGCTATAGTAAATTCCATATTACCAAATAACAATTCTAAATAAAGGTAAAGATAACAATAACTGATTTATAACTAAGAATACAAAAACCGAGTTACGAAAAATTAATTAATGACAATCAATAAGTGCAACCAAAACGGCGAAGCTCCTAGAAAACAATAATTTTAATGCGCCAATACTAATATAAAATCAAAAACTCAAAAGCCTTCAGGAGTTGTTATTCTCTTGATGCTGTTATTCATTTTTACGAAGATTCGGTCATCGTAGGTCCAAACATTTTGACATGAGTACTTGTTAACCGCCTCTTTAAATAATTTTTGTCAGAAAAGTTCAAGACGTCTGCCAATAAGTTATCTTTCCCTTTCATCCATGGCGGTAATATTGATTGAAATCAGAATCGCTATCATATAATTTCTTATTAAAATAATAACAGACAGGGTGTTCCATAAATATACCGACAAACTTTTAGGGGTGGTAGGGAACATCAAAACAAACATTTTTTGCTTGATAAACATATGTCCGAAAACGCTTCGTTTTCGAGATACAGGGTGTTAAAATTTGTAGAAAAAAACGCTTCAGCCGATTATAATGAAATTTTCACAGTTTGTTCGCACCTTTATGAGGCATCTTTTGGATCTATTACAGTTGATACAGTAATTCGAGGGGCGTGCTCACGGGGCAACCTGTTAGTGTTTTTGCACAAAAAATAACACCCAGTGTTTTTTTTTTGAATTTTTAAACTTGTTTAACATGAAGCAACTAAAAACACAACTTTTTTTCACTTGAGAGTTTTGCGTATCTTGCTTCGTTTTTGAGGAAATAAGTTGGAACCATTTTTTTTACAAATTTTAACACCCTGTATTTCGAAAATGAAGCGTTTTTGGACATATGTTTATAAAGCAAAAAAGGTTTGTTTTGATGTCTCCTACCACCCCTAAAAGTTTGTCGGTATAGTTATGGAACACCCTGTATATTAGCTCAATAAAAATATGTAGAATATTTTTCCAAATAAACAAAAAGGATGAATCGCTGCTCCCGAGTGCGTTATTTGACATACATGAAGAGGAATTGCCTTACTTGATTAGTTTTAAACCCATTTAGAACCATCGAAACTTCCAGAGGAACTTGATCAGAGATTTCTTATATACTTAGACAAAGTGTCGAATATGTTAGTTCTTACCATATGCGATTTTCTGAAACTAGAGAAAGGTTTCAAAATAACTGATGCTTTCAAAAATCCGTTAACATTATTTCGAAATAATCGCTATTTAAAAATAAATATCAAAATCAATCACAAATTGCTCGTATAATTGCAGTCACTAGAAGGAATCTAAGATGGCTTCCAAAAGAATAACATATGATTCCAGTTCCAGTTCATGCTATTGATATTAGGCATCGTGTTGGAAGAAACATGAATAACAAACCAAGGCCCATTCTAGTAAAATTTGTAAATCGATATTTACGTGACTCGGTTTTTCGCAATAGGTCCATATTGAAAGATTCCGGTTTACTAATTAAAGAAGATTTAACAGCCATGCGAGTGGACATTTTGAAGTCATCTATCAACAGATTTGGTGTAAGAAATGTGTGGACTTTCAATGGTGTGATATGTATAAAGGTTAACGGAGGGGTGAATAAAGTGATAACCTGATAACTTACCAGGATTTGATGAAAATAGAAAGTGATGTAGATAAATGAGGCCAGATGCTGCACTGCGGTTAAACGTAACTTACTAAGTTTAATTACATTATTAATTTAGTTCTTAGATCTAACTACCTTTTTTCTTTATTCATTCATATATTTAATTTTTTCTGATTAACTACAAATTAACAGTTTATTTTCAATTGCAGTATGAATAACTTTTTTGATATTGATTACAATATAAACGGCACAAGTAAGTGTGATATAAATCAATTCAATAATATTTTTGGGGGGAGTAATGATTTAATCTTAATTTTTCAGATGAACATACGAAGTATTAATAAAAATTATGATGAACTCTTAATTCAACTGGAAGCATTAAGAACAAAATTTGACATTATTATTCTCACAGAGACGTGGAAAATACAAGATGGAAGTGAAAACTACAACTTACCTAATTACAGTATGGTTAGGAACCAAACATAAATTTTAATCCTTTTAATTTAATTAGGCGAATATTTCACAAACACATATTGCATACGGAAAATGCTTAACAAAGCGTCAGCAGTAATGTAATCAGTGCTCGAATTACCGGTGAACAGCCTGCAATTCTGCACTCTGCAAGTTTGTTTGTTATGAAATTGAATACGCAAGTGCATATGCGAGCTGAAACTAGGGCAAATATTAAACTTTGTAAGCTAAGTCAGTATTTTTATATGTATAAATAGAAAAATATTCTAGTCAATAAACATACAGTTTGAAGTTTTGTTTCACTGTGTCACGCTGACCAACGGCCCCAGGTCTTTTTTGGTACATCATCTCGTGTGAGACCGCACGAGACCGTTGGTTTGCACCCCTTTTTAATTCCTGCACCCCTAAGATATTCCTGCAACTGTCCAAATTAAATTCATACAGTCCATTACAAGCTCCACCCTGAACATTTTGGTCCTTCAAGCCATTAAAACGTTCCTGCCCCTAGTATTTTGGTCCTTCGAGCCATTAAAACGTTCCTGCCCCTAGTATTTGATATTTCGAGCCTTTCAACGTTCCTGCCCCTAGTATTTGGTCCAGTGATCCCTTAAAACGTACCAGCCCTCATCGAACAAGACCGTTACGATGGCGCAGCGAAGGGAGATTTTTACAACCCAAGAAGATTTAGCAGAATCCATTCGCAGGCAGATTATCAACGTGAGGAAGGATGGCCCATCAAGAAAAAATGCAGCATATATTACCGCTCGCAGATCCACCCTAAAACAACTTTGGGAAGAATTTGAGGCTAACCATTCAGACCTGGCGAAGGAAGTCGAGGAAGAACACCCTTATTTTAAAAACATTTTTTTTCAGCAAACCAAAGACTTTACAATGAAGGGGTTGCCCTGCTCGACCAGTGCGAAGAAAATCTAGCCACACTAGGTGAAAGTTCACAGCAGCCAGCTGGACCAAAAGAAGATACGACCGCACGTGCTGACAAGGAGGGACAGTTTCGAATAAGAAGGCTACAGATCAAGGTGAATTGACTCCAAAGCGACATTCAGGAAGTCTGGAATAGGTTGAATGAGGAATGCAGTAAAAGGTATTGTGAATACAACATTAAGAATTTTAAGGATGATTGGGATGACATCAGAGTTCTAAACGAGGAGATACTATCCCACGGTAGCTACGACGACAAGGAGTTCCGTGAGACCAAGAAGATGGTCAACGAAATAATTGTAGTCCTGTACCAACACATCCAGGATGGAGAGGTTTAAAGTGTCAAGAAACACAGCCATGCGAATATAGTGTTGCCTACTCTTAAAATTCCATTTTTTGAAGGGACCTACGAAGCATGGCCTAGCTTTCATGATATTTTCCGAAGAATTGTTCATGAAAATTCACGACTAAGTAAGGCGGAAAAAATGCATTACTTAAAGTCACAGTTACGAGGCGAAGCCAGCAAGTTAGTGCAACACCTGGAGGCAACTGAAGCCAATTACGAGTCTGCATGGTTCATTATAAGGAACAGATACGACCTACGCCCTAATTAAGGTCCAGTCATCCTCAGGGAGTTTGGAGTATCTCAGAGCCCTGATAGACTCCGGATCACAGGCATCATTCATCACAGGAGATGCAGCTCAAACGCTGGGTCTACCAGAAGAAAAGGTGAGAGTGCACATTTCTGGATTAGGCAAGAAAGGAGCAGGTACAGCCCGAGGACGATTAACTGTAAACCTAAGTCCACGATTTCCAAGCAACTACACAACCACATGTGAGATGCTGATACTGCCACAGCTAACCAAGTCACTTCCAGAAAAACCAGTCGAAAACTATCAACTTCAGGACTGTAAGAATATGGTGTTGGCTGATCCACTATTTCAGAAACCTGGACCAATAGACGTTATCCTAGGAGCAGACATTTACAAGGAAATCATTTTGGAAGGAGTACGAAAATTCAACGGAGGCCTGTTAGCGCAAAACACGAAACTTGGATGGATCATCACGGGGAATTCAACAGCACCATCAGAAGAAAGGAAAATTCTTAGCATGGTCGCATGTGCTGCAGAAGATGAACAACTCACAAAATTTTGGGAGATTGAAGAAGTTGTACCAGAAAAGATGATGTCCAACGAAGACAAGGAATGCGAAGAATTCTACAACTGCAACCACCAGAGAAATGCTGATGGTACATATACAGTGAAAATTCCGTTCAAGGAACCAATAGAAAAGCTTGGGGATTCAAGAAAAAAGGCAATTGCACGGTTCATTCAACTGGAGAAACGGTTAGAAGAAGATAAAGTTCTAGGTAAAGAATACAAAACCTTTATGAAGGAATACTTAGAACTAGGACATATGAAACGCGTTCAACCAGGAGCCAATCTACGAAAAACCTACTTCATCCATCATCAAGCAGTAGTAAAGGAAGACAGCACAACCACGAAATTAAGGGTAGTCTATGATGCTTCCTCAAAAACCACTACTGGACTTAGCTTAAACCAGCTAATGACTGCTGGACCAAGACTACAACAAGATTTGAAGCATATCCTGCTGAGGTGGAGAAAACACAAATTTGTTTTTTCGGCAGATATTGAAAAGATGTATCGTCAGATTAAGATAGCCGAAGAAGATCAGGACCTCCAAAGGATAGTATGGCGGTTTTCTCCAGACGAACCTATTCAAGAATTTAAACTCACCACTGTAACTTATGGAACAACAGCAGCACCATACCTGGCAATCCGTACCCTTTTGCAGCTAGCCGAGGATGAAAGACAAATATACCCAATGGCTGCAGAAGTAGCAACCAAGGACTTCTACGTGGATGATTTAATGTCGGGAACTGACTCCGTAGAAGAAGCAAGGCATCTCCAAGTAAGTCTAATCAATATGTTAAAAAATGGAGGGTTTACCCTCAGAAAATGGGCAAGCAACAGCCCAGCTCTTGTTGAAGAATTGCCAGATAACTTACAGGACAAGAATTTACTCGAGATCGACGAAGGAGAAACAAGGAAAACCTTGGGAGTACACTGGAGTCCAAAGGCAGACGAATTTAAGTTTCGAGTCAGTCTTCGAGCTGATGCAAATCCTACAAAGAGGGTAATCTTGTCAGAAATATCCCGTTTGTTTGACCCATTAGGATGGTTGGCGCCAATTGTAATAAAAGCCAAATTAATAATTCAACAACTTTGGTTACAACAGCAATCATGGGATCAACCAGTGGCCACAGAAATAATGAACGAGTGGAAGCAGTTTCAAGAAGAGTTACCATTGGTTGAAGGCATATCCATTCCAAGATGGTTAGGGTACCACAGCAGCATCCGGGAAATGGAGTTGCATGCATTCTGTGATGCGTCGGAAAAAGCTTACGGTGCTGTAATTTACAGCAGGGTAATGTCTCAAGACGGTCGCATTCAAATAAGTCTATTGACAGCCAAGTCAAAGGTTGCACCTATAAAAATGAAGAAAACGTTGCCACGTCTGGAGTTATGTGCTGCATCGTTAGCAGCAAAAATGTTGAAGGAAGCTATTAGTGCACTGGACATCCCCAGCATCTCCATCTTCGCGTGGTCAGATTCCATGATAACCTTATCCTGGATAAGAGCAGGTCCGGAGAAATGGAAAACATTTGTTGCAAACAGGTTAACAGAAATATTGGAAGTAACCCCCAGCGGAAATTGGCATCATGTGCGCTCAGAGGACAATCCAGCAGACGCTGTATCCCGAGGGCTCACTCCTGTCAAACTACAGCATCATCTATTGTGGTGGAACGGGCCGCAGTGGTTACGAACTAATCCTTTGCCACTGACGGAAACAACTATTCCCATAACAGCTACAGAAGAGGAAAAGATTCACCAAGTCCAAGCGTTTATCGCATCAAAAGAAGAATTGGACATCTTGTCCAAATATTCGTCACTGCAGAAGTTACTGCGGGTCACTGCATACTGTAACAGGTTTGCTCAAAAATGCAGAAGACAACAGTTTCCGACCGAATACCCTACGGCTGCAGAACTCAACAATTGCCTCATTCAAATCATCCGTATAGTGCAAGCACGCAGCTGGGCAACAGAGATTCAAACCTTGAAGAAAAACATCTCGGTTCACACAAAAAGTTCCTTGGCACCATTACGACCATTCATCGATGATGAAGGAACTCTTAGAGTGGGAGGACGACTTCAAAATTCAATGTTGCCATATAATGAGAAACATCCTATTCTCATTCCCCATAATAGTCATCTAGCCCACCTAATTGTGAGAGACGTCCATCAGAAACTGCTACATGGCGGAAGTCAAGCTACAGCAGCATACATCCGTAGAAAATTCTGGATCATCAATGTGAAGAAAATAATACTCAAAGAAATTCACACCTGTATGAAATGTTTTGCATTCAGAAGACAACCGTTGCAGCAACTCATGGGCAATTTACCTGAGCCTAGAGTAACGCCGTCCCTGCCATTTTCTCACACTGGCCTGGATTATGCAGGGCCAATACAAATCAGAACCGCAAAAGGAAGAGGGAATAAGTCATACAAAGGATATATTGTCATCTTTCTATGTTTGGCTACCAAAGCAGTTCATTTGGAGTCTGTCAGTGATCTAACAACAAACGCCTTTTTGGCATCCTTCAGAAGATTTACATCCAGAAGAGGAACATGCCTTCATATCTATAGCGATAACGGAACCACATTTGTAGGAGCAAATAGAGTTCTGCAGAAGGACTTCAAGAAAACTCTAGGAGACTTTAGCGTTCAAGAAAAACTTACTCAAGAAGGAATCCAGTGGCACTTTATTCCACCGGCAACTCCCCACTTCGGAGGAATCTGGAAAGCAGCGGTGAAGTCAACAAAGTATCACATGAAAAGGATTGTAGGGAACAGTACCCTCACGTTTGAAGAACTATCGACCCTCCTGTACCAAATAGAGGCATGTCTCAATTCGAGACCACTTTGTCCATTAACCACAGATCCCAACGATGTGGTAGCGTTGACCCCTGGTCATTTTCTAATTGGAAGGGAACTTATAACACCAAATGAACCACCATTAGAAGTACATTCAGAAACACTGACAAGATGGAAACTACTTCAAAAGTTGAAAAACGACTTTTGGAAAATATGGTCTAAGGAATACCTATCTGGGTTACAACGCAGAACGAAATGGACTTCGAAGGAAGAGAATTTGCAAGTAGAGGATCTAGTGTTACAAAAGGATGAAAACAGTCCTCCCAATCGATGGCCTTTAGCAAGAGTGACAGAAGTGCATCCAGGTACAGATGGCATTGTCAGAGTTGCAACCGTTAAGACAAAGGGAGACACAATTCTCAAGCGTCCTATTACCAAGCTCGTTCCGTTACCAAGACAGGAGGAGGAGGAAGGAAGTAGAAAGCAAAGCAGGGGTAGTGGAGTGTCAACAGCAACAAAAACTATAACACTCTTACTTACGTTATGCACCATAATTTCGGCAACCAAGGGATCGTATACAGTAAAGTATCCGTCACCTGGCCTATTCATTGAAGAACTTGGCCACACAAAACTCTCGAGGGGAAACTTCAGGATCGAAGTAGCAGTGAACATCTCCAGCATCCAAGTAGATGAAGAAGTTATAAACAAGACAATCCAACAAATGAATACCTTATGCGACAAGGCACTGGTATTATCTGCAGAATCCCATTGCAAGGAATTAAATCATCACCTGAGAGAGCAGCAACGACAGATCATCTGGAATATGAGAAGCATTTATAGTCAAGATGTCAGAACCAAGCGAGGATTATTAGGGCAGCTACTAACCTCAGTGTTTGGAGTCAACGATGAAGTTTACCATGACATCGAATCATTGGAGAAAAATCAACTAGAATTAATACATTCATCTAATCGTCAGACGAAGATCATGTTGTCAACTGCAGCAACTCTAAATGAGACTGAAGCCAGAATATCCCAGAAGTTGGATAATTTTCGAAGAAAACTCAATGAAGGGTTGCTAGCAATCAATGAGATGGAACCTTGGTACAAGAAGACGGACGACAACAAGCTAAACATACATGTGTTGACATCATATCAGATGGCCACCAACTACTTACAAGAGATGGATGAGAAGTACAAACAACTTCTTTCTTTCTTTCTTGGTCGTAATTTAGGCCTTAAAGGCCTGTAATTTCCAGCACTTTATTCTTGAGATGTGGATTGCCAGCTTTCTTTCCACCGCTTTAATGGTCGTCCAGGTAGTCTTCTTCCTCCGACCTTTCCATCTCTTGCTATTCTTGCTATTCTGTTGTTGTCCATTCGGCTTACGTGTTCGTTCCAATTTCGCCTGCGTTGTCTAGTCCATCTCACAATGTCTTGAACTTTACATGTTTCTCTGATGGTTTCGTTTCTGATTCTGTCTCGCAGGGTTTTTCCTGTTATTGTTCGTAATACCCTCATTTCAGTTTTTCGTAGTAGATGTTTTGTTTTACTGGTGTCTGCTCTTGTCTCTGCTGCGTAGGTCATGATGGGTCTTATGCATGATTTGTATATGCGCACTTTGCTATCTATGTTAAGGAACTCATTTCTCAATATTACGTCTTTTAAACATCCTGCTACTGAATTGGCTTTAATGGTTTGGCTAGCTACTTCTTTTGTTAAATTTCCATAGCTAGATATTTCTACACCTAAGTATGTAAATGTCATTACTTGTTCAATTGTTTTATTGTTAACCATTAATTTACATCTTTGGGGTTCTTTTGCTATTACCATGCTTTTTGTTTTTTCTACCGATATTGTCATATTGTATTTCTCAGCCTTCTAAATGTAAAATTTAAAAGGGCAGACATCATGCAATTTATTCCATCGTCACAATTTGACAGAATAATGACTAATGCAATGGTCAATCTTCCAGCAAACCTAGAGATTCTTACTACGCCAACGCACAAGATGGAAGTTAGCTTCAACAATGAATCAATCGAGATCTTCAGTTATTTTCACATAACTGAGAAGCGGGAATACAACTTGATAAAACTAACTCCTATTCCAGTAAAGAAAGGAAATGGAACCTACGCATCACTGACCTTGCCAATGGAGTTCTTAGCTATCAACTACAACGAACAAACCTATTTTGAAATCCAAGAGGACAAGTTAAAGGAGATCGAGCCAATAGGAAAACATCTTTACCTATGTAGGCCATCCGCCGTTCGAAGTATTGAAGACAATCCTAATTGCATAATTGACGAAATCTATCAACGATTAAACAAGATCAAATGTTTGGTCCATCAGTTTACAGTTAAGACACTGGTATGGAAGAAACTGTACGCAGCAAATACATGGTTGTTTATTCCCAATCAACCCACAACAGCAGCAGTACAATGCAGCGGGAATCGAAAAGATGTGAAGATTCAAGATGTTGGCATAATCCAGATATCCCCAGATTGTACTATATACACCAAACGGACTACCTTGCATACTCAGCTATTCACTACTATTCCTGTCGTAGCTGGGTTCAACAAACCAATGCAAGTAATTATTAACACTACTTTGCAGAATACGAGCACCCACCCTCAACTGCAAATGGAGGAACCTGTGTTGCTACCGTCCGATCATTTTCAACGCCTACAAGAAGAAGAAGACGAGTTGCAGCTACATCAGGAATATCCATTGTGGCACCATCAACATACCATCATGGTGAACACTGGTACTACAATCGGTATCTTGGTATCAGTTTGTATCATCTGGACATTATGGAAGTACTGGAGAAAGAATAGGAAACCGCAGCCACGCCCAAATTCAGACCCGTCAGAGAACTTCAGGTTACAACCACTGCCACCTGACGAAGAAGATGGAGAGACAGCCTCAGCAACACCATCCCGGCCCTTTGTCGCTCGGCAGAATGTTTAGGAACCAAACATAAATTTTAATCCTTTTAATTTAATTAGGCGAATATTTCACAAACACATATTGCATACGGAAAATGCTTAACAAAGCGTCAGCAGTAATGTAATCAGTGCTCGAATGACCGGTGAACAGCCTGCAATTATGCACTCTGCAAGTTTGTTTGTTATGAAATTGAATACGCAAGTGCATATGCGAGCTGAAACTAGGGCAAATATTAAACTTTGTAAGCTAAGTCAGTATTTTTATATGTATAAATAGAAAAATATTCTAGTCAATAAACATACAGTTTGAAGTTTTGTTTCACTGTGTCACGCTGACCAACGGCCCCAGGTCTTTTTTGGTACATCATCTCGTGTGAGACCGCACGAGACCGTTGGTTTGCACCCCTTTTTAATTCCTGCACCCCTAAGATATTCCTGCAACTGTCCAAATTAAATTCATACAGTCCATTACAAGCTCCACCCTGAACACGTGCATAAAAAAATTCCTTCGGAAATATTTGCAAAAAGTATTCTTCGGCTACTTTTTTTAACAAAAGCATTCTTGCATGCCTGGAAGAAAAAATAGCTCCAGAACATTTTTCCAAATATTTCCAGAACATTTCCAATCACTTGTTGTATTTCTACTGAAAATTGCATAATGTTTTATAATGGTCATAATAGTTTAATAGTTTTTGTTCTCCATATCATAAACATTTAAAATGCATACAATCTGAAAACAGCATATAATAGAATAATTCATTCACATAAATCAATGGCGTTATAAATTAAATATTTTATGCTATTTTGAGAATTAAGGCTATTTTTCACTCATTCCTGAAATCGTTTCTCGCTGCGAAAATGCAGTGGCAATAAGCAACCCATCATACGTCTAAGAGTCCAAGAGAAAGTCACTAATGAGAGGTTGACAGCGGGAGGGTAAAGAGATTAATATAAGCGGTAATAAAATCAACCATACTCTGGAATAGCAAGTTCTGGAGGTACTCAGAGATTTTTATTACCACGTCAGAGAAAATTAACATAAAACAAGTAGCAGCAAAACATTTATTTTTTCACATGGTCAAATAATTTTTTTACAATGCCTAACTGTACCTTTACGGATATAGGTCTTTTATTACAAATTTTTACAATAATCACAGTAAAAACATTATTTTATTATTATAATAGGTACCGTAAAATAATAATTATCATAACATACCTAAATAAAAATCATTTTAACAGCATTGTATAGAAACTAAAATAAAATAACATAGGTAATATATAATAGGCACAAAACCTTATTCTATAGTAAGATACAAATACAAAAATTACAACAATTAAAAATTAATTTGGTAGCTAAAATTACTACTTTACCCTGATAGGATAAGTTAGTTTCCTATCCATCTATTGGTTATTTCCATTGAATAAAATTGTTTCATACATACAGGGTGTTTTTAATAGTTACACATATATTTTCAGAGAATGTAGTTCTCATTAAAAGAATAGCTTCGGAGAAAAAGCAGTTTAATGTTTTAAGAAAAGTTTGAGAGCCACTGAAATTATTCAAAAATAATAATATAATACTATACATAATAACAATTAATTAATTACTAATATAAGAAAAACACAAAACGTGATAAAATAATTCTTTTTTATATTATCTAATTATTTAAATCGGAAAATGTTATATCTCTAATTGACAAATTGCGTTTAATTCTTGAATCCAGAAATTCTGGCAAAAATATGGAAAAATCTAATTTTGTTAATTTGTCAATCATATTATTATTCCAAAAGTTTTTACTTCTTGTTATAAGTTCGCAGTTATATTATTTTTGGGTATATATGAAAAAATAACAATATTCTCGATTAGTGACTTCAAGTTGACCTTGTATTTGATACATATAGTCATGATTCGATTTTAATTTAATTTTGTTATCACTGTCAATAAAACAGTAACTTACTACTTTAGATCGGACAGCTTCTCTTACACTCATATCTTTAGCAGAAAACGGGCATTTAATTTCAATGATCGCATCGTGATCAATTAAGCCGTCTGGAGAGGCACCAATGAAATGAACATTCTTATGGATGAAGAGACCGCATGGAGCAACATTCAGACAAAATTCTTGTTCAAACAATTCTTTTGCGTGGATTTCATTTACACTTCCATATTTTAAAGATTTAGCCTTGCTTTCAAATAGTAATGAATATAATCCCCCGAGTGTTTATTTCTATACTAATTTTATCTACGCTGCCGATTTTTTCCATAAATTTTTCAACCAACATTGCTTTTTTGCACTTCTTAAAAAAAAAGATTGTTTGGTATTGAAGTTGGATACTGCCGCTAAACATCTTGTTTTAGAGGAACCACACTTTGCTCCAAGCGCCATCAACAATTACTGGTATCATGGGCGTACCATCCACATCAACCTCACGCAATTCACAAGCAAGGGCAGCTTCTTCTTTTCCAGCGTCCACCGTTTGTTGCAAAGCATTTTCTTCCACAACTGTCCGAACTATATCATCTTTTGCCGAATAGGTGTTGAAAGACATACTCGGGATGTCCAGTGCCGAACAAAATTCTTTCAGTTGCGAGTAACCTATTCCAACGGCAATTGTTCCACAAATTACTGCCTGGTTCACCTCAACAGTTCCTGAGCCTTCTGTTGAGAAAGTGCATTTAAAACCACACACACGACACTTGGTTGCAAACACACTTTTTAATCCGTATCTTTTTTCCAACACTATGTCTATGTCGAAAAAAACTACAGTCAAACCCTGCATGTTTCAAACTTTTTAGAGTGCCAAATAAATGTTCTATGTCCACAATTCTTCGGCCACAGATGTTCTTGACTTTTCAACGGAATCGCTTCCTCTCTCTATGTTTAATTCTGCATAAGTCTCCTCTCCTCCAGGCAAGTCTGGAAAAATATTCTCCGCTACATCTTCTGTGAGATGAGGTTCTTCTCGCAACTGGTTTGACCTGGGTAAGAAATTAATTCTAATTAAATTAAGCTAAGAAAACTAAGCTACGAACAAGAATTTTTTAATATGGAATTTTGTTTTGTTTCAGTAAAATAGCTACGGGATACCTCATTATTTACCAACTTGAAAGTAAATGAGCCAAAACATATTGATATGGAAAAGTGAGCTATTTTCAAACTCAGTAGAAAAAAACCTCAGAATAATACTTCTTTTTTAATCAAAAAAATCCCTAATGAAATGGGGTCCATTTTATTTGTTACTCTGTACTCTGTGCTGGTTATGTCTATGAAACTTAAAAAAAACTATCTATTTCTTTTTTTAGTGATTTGTGAATATATCTTATTTTATTAGATACTTACTTCTTTTGAAGATTATTCTTCCGTTTTTTTATACTTCGACGACGACTACCACAAGTCAAATGTTTTTTGCTACGTAGGCCCATTGCAAAAGTCGAAAAAGCAAAGTCGAGGCAACACAAAACACAATAAAGGACACTAATACACACCACAAAATTATTTGGGTAATTGTAGAAACAGTCTCCAATTATGACCTTTATAGGTGCAAGTGAAGATATTTCTAACCCCCCACTTCCCCACTTTAAAACTCACCTAATAAGAACACGTACTTACGTATATATAGATACATATATCATTTCAAATAAATTTATTTACCAACTACAATTTTTAGTCACTATTTTATGTTTTTTAAATGATGTTTTACATCTTAGCATACATACATTGGTTTACATACGCGGCCAACGTGTAAATAGGGAAATAAAAATAAAACTAGACAAGTGAAAATCTCTGACCAATAAAATGTCAGAAAATCAAGTTCATTCGATGTTAAAAAGTTAATCGCAATTAAATATTTAGGTTGATCTTTTGTAAACGGCTACTTAGTTTTTTGAAAACAGTGTTGGAAGGGGAGTAAATTTGTTCACAGGATTGTCAGATTAAATATAAACCTATCAAAGAATCTATATTACGCAACAAATTTTGAAATACATTTCGCGGAATGATTAGCGACTAGGAATACTTCTGTACAGATAAATCTAGGACAGAAGCAAAAAGTCAGGCAAATTTCTGTTGTTGCTTTAACACTTTGTCGCTAAAAAAGTCAACTAGTTGCTGTCTATCAATACAATTTGTTTTAGATAATCATTTTCATTGTTTCTTTTAAACCTTTTACCTGGTCATGAAACAAAAAAAAATTTTGATCATGGAAAGTTGAAAAACCACTTCTCCAGTACGTTACATATACCTCTTCTGAGAATGAATTATGTAAAATACAATCAAAAGAAGTATATTCACAATCAATATTGACCAATTTAGGGAGAGATATTAACAATAGCTAGTGCTATTGACAATATTTAGTAACAATAACATCTGTTAATAGTTTCTGAGTAATGGTAATGTTAATGCTATAATTAAAATATTGGGATATCCACAATTGATACACCCCACAATTAATGATTTACAAGGTATCTACATCTTGCAATACGAATATGTATTAAAATTAATTAATATTAATGTCCGGCTACTTTTATTTGATCAACTCCTGTCAAATTTTCAAGAATTTGGATGACCAACTAAATTTGATCAACTTAAATCGAATCGTAAATGCGAGATAAAAACTTACCATTCATTCGGATATACCATATATATAATACACATATATTGCTAGTAGGGCCTGGAAACGTCAGAAAACATTACGGCGCCGACATAGTCTCACTTATAGTATAACGCGTCTCTTGCGCATGCGTGAGAATTCGAACTCCGCCTTTAAAAGCGAATTTTAAACTTGCCCACTTCCCCATTGGCCGGACGACGCCGCCGCGCTTGCACACAGCTCATCATTATACATTGAAGAGTTGGTTGTCTGTCTCACTTCCTTGGCCAGTTTCCCACTCATAGCCGCTAGCAATATAGTAAGTATTAGATATATGGGATATACTATAAATTGTCTAAATAGGACTGAAAATTTTTTTAAGTTGAGAATTGTTGGTATCATCATTAGAGCGTCCGTAATATGCAACTTTCGAATTCAGCTCGTTCAAATTCCTTTCCTGTCTTGGCAGCTACCTGCGGTGACGCATCTTCATAAATAGAATTATTATGCCAAAGCCTAATGCTAAGCCGATAATAATTCTTTGCAGTTAATGGTTGCTGTATAATAAGTTGTATACCTGACAAAAATTATGATAGTTTTTATTTTCTTTCGGTTAGAATAAACAAAGAAAGATAATACTTGTAGAAAAAGTAGTCACGGAGCGCAGTGTAGTTTCACTTCCTCTATTTGTTTGCTACAAATTTGTTCAAAAATAATGTATATCAAACGAGAAAAAGGGATGCAAAGTTTTACACGTTTTGCTGTTTTTTACAAAAAATATACAATTTAAAAATAAACTGGCTTCAAAGTACACTAGAAAGATAAATTTTGAGTTATTTGATGTATCGCTCTTCGCTTCAAAAGTAAACTTGAAGCTACAAGAACGTTCTAAAAAATCAGTCTTTTAAGTGCTTGAAGCCCACTACTATAGAATAGCCTTAATACTCGTATA